>JACXGI010000896.1:51141-111680 GCA_016801175.1 Esox masquinongy
CTTCTTTAAGAGGCTCCTCTGTCCTCCACTCGTTACCTGTATTAATGGCACCTGTTTGAACTTGTTATCAGTATAAAAGACACCTGTCCACAACCTCAAACAGTCACACTCCAAACTCCACTATGGCCAAGACCAAAGAGCTGTCAAAGGACACCAGAACCAAAATTGTAGACCTGCACCAGGCTGGGAAGACTGAATCTGCAATAGGTAAGCAGCTTGGTGTGAAGAAATCAACTGTGGGAGCAATTATAAGAAAATGGAAGACATATAAGACCACTGATAATCTCCCTCGATCCGGGGATCCACGCAAGATCTCACCCCGTGGGGTCAAAATGATCACAAGAACGGTGAGCAAAAATCCCAGAACCACACGGAGGGACCTAGTGAATGACCTGCAGAGAGCTGAGACCAAAGTAACAAAGGCTACCATCAGTAACACACTACGCCGCCAGGGACTCAAATCCTGCAGTGCCAGACGTGTCCCCCTGCTTAAGCCAGTACATGTCCAGGCCCGTCTGAGGTTTGCTAGAGAGCATTTGGATGATACAGAAGAGGATTGGGAGAATGTCATATGGTCAGATGAAACCAAAATAGAACTTTTTGGTAAAAACTCAACACGTCGTGTTTGGAGGAGAAAGAATGCTGAGTTGCATCCAAAGAACACCATACCTACTGTGAAGCATGGGGGTGGAAACATCATGCTTTGGGGCTGTTTTTCTGCAAAAGGACCAGGACGACTGATCCGTGTAAAGGAAAGAATGAATGGGGCCATGTATTGTGAGATTTTGAGTGAAAACCTCCTTCCATCAGCAAGGGCATTGAAGATGAAACGTGGCTGGGTCTTTCAGCATGACAGTGATCCCAAACACACCGCCCGGGCAATGAAGGAGTGGCTTCGTAAGAAGCATTTCAAGGTCCTGGAGTGGCCTAGCCAGTCACCAGATCTCAACCCCATAGAAAATCTTTGGAGGGAGTTGAAAGTCTGTGTTGCCCAGTTCAGCCCCAAAACATCACTGCTCTAGAGGAGATCTGCATGGAGGAATGGGCCAAAATACCAGCAACAGTGTGTGAAAACCTTGTGAAGACTTACAGAAAACATTTGTCCTCTGTCATTGCCAACAAAGGGTATATAACAAAGTATTTAGATGAACTTTTGTTATTGACCAAATACTTATTTTCCACCATAATTTACCAATAAATTCATTAAAAATCCCACAATGTGATTTTCTGGATTTTTTTTTCTCATTTTGTCTCTCATAGTTGAAGTGTACCTATGATGAAAATTACAGGCCTCTCTCATCTTTTTTAAGTGGAAGAACTTGCACAATTGGTGGCTGACTAAATACTTTTTTGCCCCACTGTATTTACATATTTGATTTTGACTGTTTTCAAATATGTTTTAATATGTCTTCAATACATGTAAATATATTTACATAAATGACAAAATTATAGTCGGTAATATGCATTTAGCATTTACATCTAACTGATATATTTCCATATTTGTATTGTTTCCTGTCATGTGTTTATTATGTTATCTAGTCGTTTCTTTGAAGTACTTTTACAGAGAGGAATGGCATTCATGATACTGTGTTAAAATGGATGCATATTGTTTTCACAAGGAGTCTTTTTGAAATTTGAACTTGGAGGTCAAAGTGGTTCATTATATTGAAACTGAAAAAGGTGCTATATGCTGCTTGACAGTGACCAAAGTCAAAACTTTGGTGTATTTACTAAACATTTATCATTATATTGTGACACAATGGCAGTATGATACTGTGAATAAAGATCCTTATTAAATTAGGATGACTGACTCTAACCAGTTGTTTCTTTACTTGCATTTACAATGCATTAAATAGAAATTATGGTAAATACATACTGTACAATTTACAAATCAGCTCTTGTTTGTAAAAGATAATACTTATCTTTTCACAGTAATTAATGTAGTGCAATTAGGCCTAGACTGGTGGTTATGTTGGTTTGCTCTCGATTTTGCCAACGATAATTAGATAAACTCACTATAATAGGGAGATTCTCTGGAAAATAATGTCTTGAATGTTAATTCCATGATGTCTTGATGAGAAATGCTTAAAGTACTGCATATTCATATATTTCATTATTTTAACACATAATATTCAATGTTAAAATATGACATGCATTGAATTGTGAATTGATATTGTGAGAATCACTATTTATATATTTCATGAACATATTTAGGGCACATATGTAAATACACAGCTCCGGAAAAAATAAGGAGACCACTGCACCTTTTTCTTTCCTTTCCAAAAAAGTTGAAAAGGAAAGTTTTGAGTGAGGAACAGAAGTGTTACATTTGCAGTGGTCTCTTAATTTTAACCCTTCTGTTCCTCACTCAAAGCTTCCTTTTCAACTTTTTTGGAAAGGAAAGAAAAAGGTGCAGTGGTCTCTTAATTTTTCCAGAGCTGTATGTTGAGAAATCTTCTACATATATGTTTAGCATGAGTTTTCCGTGTGGGCCGAACCGACAGCAGGTCTACTGTGGCATTAGTCACAGAAAATGTTAATGATGGTTACGGGAGGAATGTTTCACAACACACAATGCATTGCACCCTGCTGCATGTGGAGCTGTGGTCACAGGGATCATCATCGAAAGCACGTACCATGTGGATGTCAATTTAAAACTGCCATTGTCCTAAACATTGTTGCAGACCAGTATGATGGCAATTCAAAAGTCCATACAGTCTTGAAGATGGCAGGTAAGACAGAGGGAAACTCTATCGCACAATAACAGTTTTATTAACATGCAAGGAGAGAGGAATCAAAGTAACAAGGTAACACTGAAAAATATCTGAGATTGTTGAAGACGCACTCAATACTTCTACAAGAATGGGTGGTGTCATGATGCGGCATGAAGGCAGGACACAGACGCAGAGGTTTTTAAGGATCAATGTAGTTTTTTTTTAACAGACTCACCAAAAACACAGTCATCGACATGAAAATAATGACCAACAGGGAGCGGAACAAATGACACAACTAAATACAAGGCCTAATGAGGGAACAGGACACAGGGGGGTGGAAAACACAGGTGAAACCAATAAACTAAGGAAAGCTAAACAGAACATAGAAACAGATACACCAGAACAGAAACAAACAGAACATAGAAATACAATGACCGGCACGGCACAGGCTGTGACCAGCCATTACATGTGGGGGTAAGGGTTTGCATAGTCATCCTGTGAAAACCATGTATGTTCCTTATCCCATCCTATCCTCTGTTCTGTGTCTTCCTATCCTAAAATACATTCATCTATCCTTACCCCCACTCTGACTTACATCAACATAAACAATTCATGTTCCTCCATTCCCACATTTATGACAGCATCAGTACATCTGGAATTCCTCTTGTCTAAACACAATGACTCAGTACTTTTACATTAAGCCCAGTACTCAAACTAGTAATTCTTTATTCCCCTATACATTTGAATAATTTGTTAATACATCAGTTCAGTAAAATTCCATAACACCAGGTACACCACTTTATGGCAATGGTATTCCCTGATGACAGTGGCCTCTTCACAGGATAATGTACCCTGCCAAACTGCACACATTGTTGGAGATTGTTTTTGGGAACATGATGAAGAGTTCAAGGTGTTGCCCTGGCCTCCCCAGAACTCAAATCAATCAATCAATCAATCAATCAAATGTATTTATGAAGTCCTTTTTACATCAGCAGTTGTCACAAAGTGCTTTTACAAAACACCCAGCCTGAAACCCCAAGGAGCAAGTGACAACAGTGTTGAAGCACAGTGGCTAGGAAAAACTCCCTAAGAGGGGCCGAAATTTAGGAAGAAACCTAGAGAGAAACCAGGCTCGGAGGGGTGAACAGTCCTCTTCTGGCTGTGCTGGGTGAACATTTTAAGTGTACAAGTTGTAATAATTAGTAAATGCATTTGGGTTGTGTCCAGAGTCTGTAAAACATAATCCTGGTCAGAAGCATGACCAGATGGACAAGGACAGGGACAACCAGGTGGAGGAGGGGCTGGTTATCAGACTGGCAGCTGGAATCGTCAGGTATGGTCTTGATCTGCAACACACAGCCAGGAGGACTTTAGACAGTGGCAGCAACAAGTCTTTAGAGCCTGGTACTCGGGAGGTGTGGGTCAAGACCTCATGTCCTCCTAACTTTGAACGGAGCAGGAGACAAGAAAATTTAGAGGCGCATTCCTTAGGATTTACAGTGGAGATGGAGAACTGACCCTACTCCCCCAGGCACATTAATATAGCAGTGTAAAACCTTGGAGAGACAGGGGGTCTTGACCCACACCTCCCGAGTACCAGGCTCTAAAGACTTGTTGCTGAGACAGGGGGTCCAGTGACACTGTGGCCCAATTTGGGGGAGGCCCCAGGCGCAATGGAGAGACAACAACAAGCCAGTGACTCTGCCCCATTGGAGAGAAGGCATCCCAGTGGCGATGAGAGCCCACCTGGCAAGACAGCAAGGGTGGACAGTATCAAGCCTTTCCGGTCACCTTCACACCCCTGGGCAGATTGCACTTAATCATAGACCATGCTGAAGAGATGAGTCTTTAGTAGACACTTGAAAGCTTGCACTTTCAAGTGTCTGCATTTCTAACCTTAATTGGCAGATCATTCTGCATTTCTAACCTTAATTGGCAGATCATTTCACAGTAGTGGAGCTCTATGAGAGAAAGCCCTGCCTCCAGCTGTTTAGAAATTCTAGGTACAATTAGAAGGCCTGCATCTTGTGATCTTAGGTTACGTGTAGGTATGTATGGCTGGATCATTTCAGTGAGGTAAGTAGGAGCAAGTCCATGTATTGCTTTATAGGTTAACAATAAAAGCTTAAAATCAGCCCTAGCCTTAGAAGCAGCCTTAAAAGGCATGTTACATTTTTTTAGTTCAGTTTAGTTTAGGTAGGATTCTAGCAGCCTTGTCCAGCACAAATTTTTATTTATTGATTTATCAGGGTAACCGGAGAGAAGAGCATTACAGTAATCTAATCTAGAAGTGACAAAAGCATGGATTCGTTTTTCTGCATCAATTTTTGATAAAAAGTTTCTGATTTTTGCAATGTTCCAGAGATGGAAAAAAGTAGCTCCTGAGATACAGATGTTGCTTGTTTAATTCCAGCGCCAAGGGGGCGGTCTGCGACGAGGCATTCCGCGGCAAGTTGTAGTGCCGTGCGGCATGAACAAAAACATAAAATAAAAAATAAGAATGGCCACCAGGAGGCATCTGTGAGAACGTCGACACCCGCCTGAAACTGCTGTTATTGAAGCCTGCGTCTGTGCTTATAAGGCCAGACTAAAACATTCAAATCGGAGGACTATTGTCTACTATAATCCTATTCATGGATTGCTATGTTGCTGTGTTTGATTCCATGTTATAGGTCTACACACGTGAATCTCTTCCTTTTCGTTAACTGTAATTATTTAAATTGAAATACAACTATTTGACTGGAAATATAGCTGTTGATTACAACAATTAAGTTAACATTTGTGTAGGCTAATTGCAGACTTTTACCAAGTACATTACTTATTGCGTCGTTGATGCCACTTTTCTGCACGAATATTTCCTGAAGACTGCATCTGTTTTTATCAATTAAAACTTATTAAAATAAAAAAATAAGAAATTACTTTTCCCACCAGATTTCTTTGATTAAGTACAATATGCCTCAGTAGACCCAAACGAAAATATAATTCAAGTGTTTAACATAGTGTGTTAACATGAAGGATGTTTAGTTTGTTAAACAGGCAATAGCTAACGTAATATTTTCAGAGGTAAACAACAATTGATTTTTTTCTAAAGTTTCTAATAAAACGGCATTTGAACAGAACATGTCATTTGTTTATTTACTGTACAATGGCCTAAAGTCGACAAATATATGTTAATTACTCCACATTAACCAAAAGAGAGAGAAGGGTGAGACAAAGCGGCTGTTACAATACGTACTCTCACATGCCTAATCAGTTATTAAGTAGGAATACAATGTAAAACAAACGGTAATTAGGCTCCAAATAGTTTTCAGTTTGTGAGTATAGAATTCTGACAACGGAACAACATATTAATGTAATATATGCTACACCTATTTAGGAAAAGTCATCGAAGGTGAGTGTTCAAAATGGTTTGTCAGGCCTTTGAAGGAAAGCGAGGAGCAGGAGACGAGGAGCTAGTGGAAACAGTCTTTCCTTTTAATAAAAAACAACAGCACCGACGTATGCTCGGAAAGTGAGACAATAACACACAAAGACTAGGGGAGCAGAGGGAACATATATACTGGGGGGAATGACTGTAAATGAGGACCAGGTGCGCTAAACAAGACAACAGGTGAGATGAATTTAGGAGATGGGCGGTGGTGTCAGAAGGCCGGTGACGTAGACCGCTGGAGCCTGTCTGCTGCAGGGGGAGGAGAGGCAGTAGAGGGCGCAGTCGTCACAATGTTCCAAATCAATTGCATTAACAAATAAAAGTTGTGTCTAAATTTCAGTATGTTTAAATAAAGTTTAGAATAGTTTTGCAATGTAGCCTAATTTCGCATCATTAATAGACAAGCGCAGTCTCTTATTTGTCTTATCAAAACGGCCAATATGGCGTTAAAATTCCAGAATTCCGGCTACACAGAAGAGCTACCGGACATATGTTTTAAATAGCTGCACTGTATAATAGCCTACACTCAACAATAAAACACAAACTCTGTGATCCAACAAATGTTTTTTATTGAAGTTAGTCAGCAGAATGAACTCTTCACAATCTTTGTGAGCTGAGCACACTCAGTTTAAATACTGTAACTAGGGTTGTCGCAATTAGCTACATAATTGCCTTATCTAAATAATTTGAGCCAGATCGCAATTATGTTTATAGACAACAATCTTTTTGCACAATATTTTGATTTCAAAGTCATGTTTCCAATCTGACTAAGGGATTTTGAGGTCAATGTTTGAAACGTCTCAAAAAATAGGCTACCATGCAAATGATGTCGGTTTCCATAGGATGTATAGCCCACGCGTGCAAAAAAACGTTTGACAGGCTCTACAGAAAGTTATACTATTGGCTCAGATCATTTACTGAACCTCGTTTGCTGGCCTCAGTTGCACCATCACTAATTTTTTTTAAACCGGCCCGGTTATGTCTGCTTCGCCTTCGACATTTCGGAGTCGTATGCTGGAGCTGGTGCCAAAGTGTGCTGGTTTTGATTCTCGCGCCGAGCTTAGTCACATGCCTCAGTAATGTCTTATTGTGAGAGTGAGCGGAGGCTCGCTGTTTTCTTGGCAACAGATCATATAGGTCACACGATATTAGACTATTTAATATGCTATTAAATTATTTACTTATTAATTTGGCATATTTCCCACCGGACATATTGGCGGTTGATATTTTCATCTGGCAGAATTCACCTGATACCGGTGAAAAGCCTTTGCCGGCTAACGTAAACCCTGGTGCACAGTTTTCCTTAGCTGTAGGCCTAGTAATGAGGATTTGGTGTGCATAATGATGGGAAGTCCTGGGCGATGTGATCAGGAACAGGTGTGTTTAATACTGGAGTCCGTGAATGCGGCACGGTGAAAGCGGCACCGTGAAAGCCATGCCTTGATCACGGTTGGCACCGTGACAGTGTAGGCTACTGTAAATCAACCTTTCCTTTATTTATTTATCAAATTTATTGTGTTAATCAAGCAACCGTGCTTTATGCCTTTGTAAGGCTATTCATGCCGATATCCTTTGATCGTAGCAAACTGGTCGACAGTGTCTCTTATTTTACCTTGTACATCATCAAAATGAGATGGAAATGGAAAACTAAATTCTAATGGAATTGTTTTGCATAATTTAAGTATTGTGTAATTTTAATTTAGTATATTTGTAGGGCCTAATAAACTAATGAAAATATTATTGCCTGTGTTCTTAAGAAATAATCCTTCTGTGTAGGCTATTCTTTTTTTTGAGTGGGACATTTTGTTAGGTGAAGTGGGACACTATATTATGATTAAAATGAACTATTTGACACATGAGAAAAACGTTTTAACCACATGTATTAATTAATTCAGGTGTACAGTAAATATAAAATCCGTAATTCAGATTGGAAACATGATTTTGAAATCAAAACATGTTGCAAAAAGATCCTTGTCTATAAAAATAATTGCGATTTGGCTCAAATTATTTCGATCAGGCAATGTAATAATTGCGACAGCCAGGCGGCCAGAGAGTACCCAGGCAGACGCAAATCACTCTTAATGGTCGATACCCCCAGGTAAAGGATGATGCTCCCTGTGAATTAACTTAACAATGAGAATGAAGTGTAATGTTGATGACAGCAGATCACATGCAGCGCGACAAAATCCGTTTTACCTCTAAACACAGGTATTGCAATCTTATTCATGAAGTTCCTTTTTTTAGGAGATAAACAAAATATGAAGCATATAATCTGTCTGAATAAGAAATTTTGCCAATTATTTTATAGAACCATGACAATGATCCAGCTTCCTATGTAATTCATCGAAGATATCACGGAAATTCATTATTAGTGAAACAAAATGAAAACGATATCCTTGACCAGAGGCGTTTTTAGGATCACAATACATTCCGGGCTTAGCACCCGCCCAACCCCCAGGGGAGAGTTCTTTGCCACACATTTTTCATGGATTGTTGTGATGCCATGTGTTGTTCTAACCACCGTCTTACCGGTTTTTAATATATTAGGCCTACATTAGTTTGTGACATCTCTCTGTAACCTGAAATATTCCCAAACAACAGAAGATGATTTATTTTCGGCACCAAATCATCCCTAGTCTCCATCTCGTTGTCCTCTGGGTTCATTTTCTTAATCAAACCTCTTCCTCTCCTCAACAGCAAGCCCTACTCTGCACTATTCTTTCGCAGTGGGCTCTATGCCACATCTTCATGTCTCTGACTGGTTAATTTGTTATTCAGAGTACCAGCACAGCTAGTTTCGTTTCCCCGACCCGCGCATGTTGTTCCTTTATTGTGTTGTGGCTATTACTTTCGTTAGCCATCACGGAATTGGGATGTTTTAAGAAAACTCACTTTAACTCACTTTTAATATATTGGGACGAGTGAGAGGCATGAACAGAACAATGTGTTTTCATTACACCCAAATTCCAAATAAAAATATTGTCATTTAGAGTATTTATTTGTAGAAAACAACTGGTCAAAATAACCAAAAAAAGATGCATTGTTTTCAGACCTCAAATAATGCAAAGAAAACAAATTCATATTCATTCTTCAACAACAAAATACTAATGTTTTAACTTAGGAAGAGTTCAGAAATCAATATTTGGTGGAATAACCCTGATTTTTAATCACAGCTTTCATGCGTCTTGGCATGCTCTCCACCAGTCTGTCACATTGCTGTTGGGTGACTTTATGCTGCTCCTGGCACAAAAATTCAAGTAGCTCGGCTTTGTTTGATAGCTTGTGACCATCCATCTTCCTCTTGATCAAATTCCAGAGGTTTTCAATGGGGTTCAGGTCTGGAGATTGGGCTGGCCATGACAGGGTCTTGATCTGGTGGTCAAGACCCTGTCAAAAAACCAATTCTCAGAGTTGGGGAACATTGTCAGAGCAGAAGGAAGCAGGTGTTCTTCCAGGACAACCTTGTACTTGGCTTGATTCATGCGTCCTTCACAAAGACAAATCTGCCCCATTCCAGCCTTGCTGAAGCATCCCCAGATCATCACCGATCCTCCACCAAATTTCACAGTGGGTGCGAGACACTGTGGCTTCTAGGCCTCTCCAGGTCTCTGTCTAACCATTAGACGACGAGGTGTTGGGCAAAGCTGAAAATTTGACTCGTCTTAGAAGATGACCTTACTCCATTCCTCTACGGTCCAATCCTTATGGTGTTTTGCAAACTTCAGCCTGGCTCTTCTTTGCTTCTCATTGATGAAGGGCTTTTTTCTAGCTTTGCACGACTTCAGCCCTGCCCCTAGGAGCCTGTTTCGAGCCGTCCTCGCCGTGCACTTCACCCCAGCTGCTGTTTGCCATTCTTTTTGTAGATCACTTGATGTCATCCTATGGTTGTGAGTGACATTCGAATGAGTTGACGGTCATCTCAGTCAGTGGACAGTTGTTTTCACCCTCTGCCAGGCTGTAGCTCTGTTGTCCCTAATGTCTGTTGCTTGACCTTGTTCTAATGAACCGCTGTCTTTGGAATTTTCAGGATGGAAGCAACCTGACGCTCACTGTATCCCTCTGCCAGTAAAGCCAGAATTGAACCCTTCTTTTCCTCACTCAAAGCTTTTCTTTTCAACTCTTTTGTCATTCTGAATAGTTATTTTTTATTCAAATTACCTTTGAGGTACTACTTGCACTGTTTTGCCATCCAGCTGCTCCTATTGCAAGAGGATAGTGATGACCACAGCAGTGGTTTTTATACTTTTCCTCGTTAAATTAGATTTGGTTCAGGTAATCACCTAATCAGTACCTCATTAAGTAAAATGAGGTGTGCCTGTGTTGGAATTTAACAGATACTGGAATGGAATGGCTGCCATACATGTAGGGATGCTGATTTAAGAAAAATTAGGAGTGGTCTCTTAATTTTTTCCAGAGCTGTATTTTATATGTTCATCAAAGGAGAGATCAGGGTCAAGGGTAACGCCAAGGTTTCTCACTGTTTTTTGGGATAAGACCATACAACAGTCGATGTACACTGTAAGGTCTGCCAACAAAACTCTTTGTTTTTCTCAATTATCTCAACCCGATTGAGCATCTGTGGGATGTGCTGGACCAACAAGTCTGATCCAAGGCAGCTCCACCTCGCAACTTACAGGACTTGAAGGACCTGCTGCTAATGTCTTGGTGCCAGATACAACATGGCATCTTGTAGAGTCCTGGAGTCTTGTGGAGTCCATGCCTCGGCGGGTGGGCGTTGTTTTGACGGCAAGCTTAATGTCGCCGTCAAAACAACGCCCTTAATGTTTTTGCTCCTCACTTTGTATTGAAATAGCTAAAAAGATTATCAACTTGATTAAACAAAGTTAAATATCTTCATGGCTGAAATTCTGGGCAATTTAAAAAAATAGAAATCCCAATTAACTCCTGTTTTTTGTTTGATGGTCAATTGTTTATTTTCTCATTTTTTGTTTGGAATCGAATGTCTGACACAATATGAAAGTCTATTCTGTTATAGATAATCTTATATAAACATTGTTGAGCCAATTTTTCAATCAGTAGAATTACATCTTTATATCCTAGATGGAGCAACAGACCCAAATTACAATCGCAATTATGAATTACAATAGTGACAATAGTCTATCGAGTTTGTTGCTTTGTCGACATAGTATAAAGTATTCAACAGCATGTAATTCTGACCTGCCTTGTTTTTCCCTTTTAAACATATCCTATAAATCCTTTGAAATAATAAGGTGTCCAATAAGCCAACAAAACAGTTCCAGCGTGTCTAAAAACAGCTTTTAGACATGCTGGAGAGGGAAAATTACACTTCCAAACTTAGATGTGGCTGAACAGTTTACAACCTAATTCCATCAATTTATATTTGATACATGTTGAGGTGGGATAATGGTAACCAAAAAGGTGAACAGATTGAGAGCGAAAATGTGGAACAGATTGCAGGAAGGGGTAATTGCATTAAATCACATTATTAAATGTCAATCATTTGCAGTGCTTAAGAAAAGGGTTGTAATGAAATTTTTTATGATTTACATTGTAAAGGCTAAAAGGGTGGATGGTACCTTTCAAAGAAGGATCCTCTGAGGGGATAAATGTAGGAACTCTGTATGATTCGACATTATCCTTTTGTGTTTTATCTATCCTGTCCTTTTGTGCCCACAAAATAAATATTTGTCTTGTTGTTGAGCCTCCTTTCCTATACGCTACAACTCCATTCCCTTGCATAACCGTATAGTAGTTTCTATATTTCATGTAGCATGGTTAGCTGGTGCGAACATGCAACATTTATCCTAATCTTGTCAGTTGTAGATTAAAGGATACATTGTGATTTTATTGTGGACACAATGTGTTGATAATAGACACAATAGAATGTGTAGACGCGACAAACCTTAATCAGATATTGATTGGATTTTATTGATCAGTTGACTAAACTCACATGTTAGGGCTAGATGTAAACAAGGCTTCTGCCTCTACCTTATTTGCATTCTAAACCTTGGAAGATTAAAGCAGGAGGGCATTCAGTAAAGGATTCATTTGCCAGCATCGCATGGTTTGGAAAAGAGTGCCAGGGTGGCTTAATCCTTACCACTTCTCTGCTTAGATCAAAGGTAGAAGAAGCTTGTCAGGATTATTTGAGCCAGCCCTAAACACTTGGTGTAGCCATGGCTTGCCATGCGTTAATGCGTTCTCACATCCCCTCTATCCTGATCTTGGGGGTAATGTACATGGCCTACGTGTTAATTGGAGGAGTGATATTCTGGAAGCTTGAAGGAGGTCTGGTCAGGCAGGACATAGCTCGTTTACTGGAGCAGAAGAATCAGTTATTGAACACATACTCCTGTCTGAACCAAGAGGGCCTGGATGCTCTGGCTCAGGTGAGGGAAACTCCTTAATACTCAAATCACTTTTGCTTTCATAATCTTTTTGAAAAGCTGTAAACTGGGTTTTAACGATAGAGGAATATGTGTGCTTTCTTCATACAGCAGGCCTCAATGCTTAAATCAGTTTTGATTTCAAATTCATTTTAGATAACTGAATGTCCAAACAAGTTCCAAGTGATCAAATCAAATTTCTGTGTGTTCAGACAGTAGTCATTTTTTACAATATTGCTAAGCTTGTTGTCATATTAATGGCATGAATTTAAGGCTCAAGATTCTCTATAGATCCTCAAGGACCCTAAAAAAATCATTGCTAGTCACTAGTTTACATTTGACACTTTTGGTTAGGTGAGGAGTTCTGGGATGAACCTTTGACGTTTCAGTGTAGCAAAGGATTTAAAGGATTGCTGTAAGAGCCCCGGACGGGATGTTTGGCTAAGTAGGGGCAAGCCATTCAGATACGAAGTCTTTTGTGCCCTAAATGTAATTTAATTCATCTTTATGTTTTTTTGTATTATCAATATATGTCAACATTGAGCACTGACAGTTTAGTGACTTCAATAAGGTATATGAGTTCTCACAGAACCCATACAAATCCTAAAGTTGAAGAATATACTACTTTACCATAGTACATAAACAGCAATATTCATAATTTGCATTAATAATACCATAATTTAGACTACATTATGTTTATTATCTTCATTCAAAAAACTCAAATTGACAGTGTACAACGTGACAACCAAGAGATATTCTATTATGAATCACTTTGTTGATCTATTAAAAGACTAAAATTCAGATTTTACTGTGTGGGACAAGTACAAACTCAGCAATCATAGTTTCCTACTAGTGATTACCAGTTACAAGTGGATTTTTCCCAAACATACATGGTAAATTTCTACTTTTCCACTGATTTTGTGCATACTATTAAACAGGGTTTTTTCTGAGACCCTTTTCAGAGTTTTTTATTTTTGAGGAATGATTTTTGACATGGAAAGGTGTGACACCTAGTTTAGCAAGGCAATTGTTCTTCCAGAGATAAACATGTTCTTTTAGGTATGTTTTGCCATTTTCAATTTATTTCTGATACCATGTAGCACTGTTTGCCAACCAATTCTGCTGCAAACGAGAATGGAAGGAGCTGCCTCTGCAACTTTTCACTCATTTTTGTCTCCCATGACCTGTTCACCAGCTCCTGCACTTTGAACTAGCCCAGCCATCAGTATTTAGACATTGAGACTGCATTATGCATTTGTCTACTGTATTATCTTTTGTGGATTTATCTTAAAATCAATAGCATTATATTGCTGAACTCTAACCACTCATTCACATGCTTATTTGAGCATTTTGATTACTAAATTCAATGTAAAATCAGTTTGACAGGGGACAAAATGTATTTTAACTTTGTAACATAACGTAGTGAGAATTATATTGTCCCAGACAGGATCCCAGTCTTTTTCCATAGCTGTTCTCATCTCTGGACATCACAAGCTTTAGATTATATTCTGCTAAGTTATTTGTCTCTCTTTACACCAGTCAGCTACATTTGCAACCAGGATGGGTTCTTTTGATTCTTTTGATGTATCAAGCCTGGGAACACAAATACTGCTAGAGCAAAGAGGAAATACTGACCCATGATAAAAGTTCTCGAGGCTCCATCTGTGGCTTTTTGCAGGGATGGTAAGTCACATACATTTTTTACTAAAACATTGTAAAACTGTGTTAGATTAGTAGGATTAGGCAAGATTATGTATATTGGCACCATTGTCAACTTTAAAAAAAAAAATCTGTATGAAAGTTAATAATTTAAACTACTATTTACCACTTAGTATTTGAAACTCAAACATTAATTTCATATTAACTGTTTTTTTCTATAATCCTACTGGCTCTTTATCATTCTTTATACTCCAATTCCAATATTCATATATTATTCATGCCCACCAGATTTTTTTATGCCTCTATTCTAGCAACAATATATATTTCTACTAAAGTATGTTGTTTCTTTTGGATTTCTATGCAAACTGTATTATTGGTTTCCTTAAGCCTGCAACCAGTTAGATACTTGAAATTCGATTCAATCTTGCCAAAACATTGAGTCAATGGGTGATTTTTGCAGGTGGGTGGCATTCCAACTACATCAGGCTGATTTCAGTCTATATCTAAACATTTGATAAACAACACTTTACAAATCTGTCAACAACTCTTGTTCATCTAAATAAAAGTATTGAACAGTGAAAACATTCTTAGTGAATAATTAAATTGTTACATTAAGTTTGATGTGAGTCTGTCAAAAGATTCTGACTCACTGCTGGAGCATTAACTGATGATTAGATGTCCAAGACGCAATTCTATCCCATGCAAACTGGGCACTTTTAACATTGCCTGCTTTGCCTGAGTGTCATCACTTGACCAACATCCCAAATTCAGTTAAAGGCCCAATGAAGTCAAAAACATTATTTGCCTTAATTCTTCATTTTTCCATACATTAATATTGAAATATCACAATATAATTGTGAACATTGTAAAATCCATTTTGGTTAGTTGGTATGGAACTATGGCATAATTTGTGATGGCACAAAGATTATCTGATTATAATAGACCAATGAATGTTCATATGGGCTGGTTAAGTCAATCAGAGCTGTGTAGGTAAATGCAGATCTGGAAAAAATTAAGAGACCACTGTAAAATTAACAGTTTGTCTGGTTTTACTATTCATAGGTATGTGTTTGAGTAAAATGAACAGTTTTGTTTTATTCTATAAACTACTGACAACATTACTCCCAAATTCCAAATAAAAATATTGTCATTTTGAGTATTTATTTGTAGAAAACAACAACTGGTCAAAATAACCAAAAAAGATGCATTGTTTTCAGACCTCAAATAATGCAAAGAAAACAAATTCATATTCATTTTTCAACAACAAAATACTAATGTTTTTACTTAGGAAGAGTTCAGAAATCAGTATTTGGTGGAATAACCCTGATTTTTAATCACAGCTTTCATGCGTCTTGGCATGCTCTCCACCAGTCTGCCACATTGCTGTTGGGTGACTTTATGCCACTCCTGGCACATAAATTCAAGTAGCTTGGCTTTGTTTGATGGCTTGTGACCATCCATTTTCCTCTTGATCAAATTCCAGAGGTTTTCAATGGGGTTCAGGTCTGGAGATTGGGCTGGCCATGACAGGGTCTTGATCTGGTGGTCCTCCATCCACACCTTGTTTGACCTGTCTGTGTGGCATGGAGCATTGTCCTGCTGGAAAAAAAAATTCTCAGAGTTGGGGAACATTGTTAGAGGAGAAGGAAGCAGGTGTTGAAGACCAGGTGTTGGGCAAAGCTGAAAATTTGACTCGTCGGAGAAGATGACTTTACTCCCAGCTGCTGTTTGCCATTCTTTTTGTAGGTTACTTGATGTCATCTTACGGTTGTTGAGTGACATTCGAATGAGTTGACGGTCATCTCGGTCAGTGGACAGTTGTTTTCGCCCTCTGCCAGTCTGTAGCTTTGTTGTCCCCAATGTCTGTTGCTTGACCTTGTCAGAGAAGATTACTTTACTCCATTCCTCTACGGTCCAATCCTTATTGTCTTTTGCAAACTTCAGCCTGGCTCTTCGTTGCTTCTCAGTGATGAAGGGCTTTTTTCTAGCTTTGCACATCTTCAGCCCTGCCCCTAGGAGCCTGTTTCGAACTCTTCAACGTGCAATTCACCACAGCTGCTGTTTGCCATTCTTTTTGTAGGTTACTTGGTGTCATCTTACGGTTGTTGAGTGACATTGGAATGAGTTGACGGTCATCTCAGTCAGTGGACAGTTGTTTTCGCCCTCTGCCAATCTGTAGCTTTGTTGTCTCCAATGTCTGTTACTTGACCTTGTTCTTATGAACCGCCATCTTTGAAATGTTCAGGATGGAATCAACCTGACGCTCACTGTATCCCTCTGCCAGTAAAGCCAGAATTGAACCCTTCTTTTCCTCACTCAAAGCTTTTCTTTTCAACTCTTTTGTCATGCTGAATAGTTATTTTTTTATTCAAATTACCTTAGAGGTACTACTTGCACTGTTGCCATCCAGCTGGTCCTATTGCAAGAGGATAGTGATGACCGCAGCAGTGGTTTTTATACTTTTCCTCTTTAAATTAGATTTGGTTCAGGTAATCACCTAATCAGTACCTCATTAAGTAAAATGAGGTGTGCCTGTGTTGGAATTTAACAGACACTGGAATGGAATGGCTGCCATACATATAGAGATGTTGATTTAAGAAAAATTAGGAGTGGTCTCTTAATTTTTTCCAGAGCTGTATATTCAGATTCATGAGGCCAGCCAAGGCTCAGGTAAATGCATGATTGAAAATACTGTATTATATTGTAGAGCTTTTTCATTACATAAGCTGATACATTTTGTTACATGTATGTATAGTGATGATTTACAGATAAAATTACAAAGATTGCATGAGGGCTTGAACAAAATCACTTACATTTTTATTTAAGTTGGGGTGAGTTCCACAGTTCCCTAGGGTGTTCCCAAGTAAACCATTATTAGATTAGATTCAACTTTATTGTCATTGAGCAAGTACAAGTACAGTACAACAAAATACAGTTAGCATCTAACCAGAAGTGTAAATAGAAGAAGGCAGAACATTTACAAGTATTAAGTACTGTATATATATATTACAAGTGCAATATATAGATGTGCAATGAAGGCAAATGCAGTACAAATGGCAATACTAAATGTGCAATTAAGGCAAATAGAGGAGGGCTGAAAATGTGCAAGTATTAAGTGTAGTGTATGTTACAAGTGGGATAAATAGTTGTGTGGGTACAAATGTCAATTCTAAATGGCATTCTAAATGTGCAATCGAGGCAAACTGAAGGAGTAAGGTAGCATGTGCAACCGGGATGCAGAGATAGCAATGAGGTCCCCGAGGTAGATATGTCTATGTAACAACTGAAAAATGCATGTTTGATGGCAATATTAAATGTCAAATGAAGGCAAATTGAATATGGAATGTGCATGTGCAACTGGAATGCAGGGATAGCAGCAGTGAGGTAAGGCAAGGTAAGGTAGGCAAGGTAAACACATACCTGTAACAAATGAAAACTACCATTATCAGACTTATGGTGGAAGAACTCTCTCAGACTTTATAAAAAGTTGCAATATGATCTTGAATCCTCTTGTAAATGCTATAAGTTATTGCTCATTCAAGCTTTAGCTGTGCATTTTTGTGGTGGGTATTTTAAGGTAATTTGACATCTATCAGCAAGTACATTTATCTAAAGTATTGCTTTGGGGTGCAACTCTAGCTGTGGGTTCATGCCTCACCAGTTGTTGTATGTGCACAGCGGTAACTGTTATATTTCTGATTTTCTGCACAATGACGTTTTTGTAATAACCTGTGTCAATATCTTCATTCTGACATAGCTCTGAGACGTACCTCACTACAAGGAATTTTCTGTGGTCAATTCACCTAAGCCTAAAATGAGTGTAATGAAGAGATAATCTGGCCTCACAGCATACATTAATAATCTGTATACATTTCAAGGAGTCATCATTTACACTGTAAAAAAAAAAGTGTAAAAAAACGGTAATTTTCTGGCAGCTGTGGGGCCGGAATAATACCCTTAAAAAACAGATTTATGTTGTAAAACTACATACCGTAAAATTACATTATTAATCTGTAGAAATACGGAAAATTACTTTACTTCAAATAAAGTATATTGATGTAATTTCACAGCAAGAATCCATTTTCTCCCCTAAATTCTCCCTTTGGTTGCTGTCATCAATAGCTTTTAAAAATGTTTGTTCTTCATGTTTAATGCATTTATACATCAGCTATTTGTATTTTGATGACTCACGCCTTACCAACTACTACCAGACACAATGTTGGCAGAAATATGCAAGAGTTAGAGCACCCAAAGCGATTCATATAAAGCAGCAAATCACACCAAATACAATCATCTTCTTTTCAATAGGTAGCACACAAACACGACCATAATCCCCAAAAAACATTCCAAAGGATAACACTGTACATAAAGAACAAGATGGCAAAAAAACAAAGCTCTGTCACCTTCATATCAAGTACAACAAACATAGACATTAATAAAATGAACTGCCACAAAGCATGTTGGGATATCAATAATGAAACAGAAATACTCTGTAAACTGCGAATCAAAGTCTGTGGAAAAACAGATAATTCTTGTGTTTCTGATAACACACTAAATCCAGTTATTTTACAGGACAAATGTTAAATGAAGGTTTTAATTTAATGTAATTTAAAACAGAATTATACTGTCATTCTGAAATACAGAGAATTACATGTAAAATTTAAAGTAAATTTAAAGTATATTTTTTACAGTGTAGTGTGAAATTTTTAGTTACGTTAGGTTACTTTACAATAAGTTATCAATTGATTAGCAGTCATAGAATATGACAATAAAAGTGTCATCATATGTTACAAATTTTGCCAAACGTACCATCTGTTAATAACATGGAAAAATGTATGATAAATTACAAGATGAGGTTTGTTATCAAGGTTAGATTAAATATTCATTCTGAATGGGTTGAAGATGCATTCCAGGATTTTTGACCACTGTTTGTAGTGTAGCTGTAGTGTAGCTGTTGAGACAGAACGGGTCCCCGAAAATTGTGTACTTTGTCATGTATTTGTAAATATGTGCCCCAAGTCATTAAAACCACTTGCTTTGAAACCACAACCACTCGCTTTCAAACTTGGAATGTCATGGAGCGATATTTGAGCTATGTTAGTGATTCTACTTACACACATACAGCTCTGGAAAAAATTAAGAGAACACTCCTTATTTTTCTTAAATCAGCATCTCTACATGTAGAGATGGCAGCCATTCCATTCCAGTGTCTGTTAAATTCCAACACAGGCACACCTCATTTTACTTAATGAGGTACTGATTAGGTGACTACCTGAACCAAATCTAATTTAACGAGGAAAAGTATAAAAACCACTGCTATGGTCATCACTATCCTCTTGCAATAGGACCAGCTGGATGGCAAAACAGTGCAAGTAGTACCTCAAAGGTAATTTGAATAAAAAACAACTATTCAGCATGACAAAAGAGTTGAAAAGAAAAGCTTTGAGTGAGGAAAAGAAGGGTTCAATTCTGGCTTTACTGGCAGAGGGATACAGTGAGCGTCAGGTTGCTTCCATCTTGAACATTCCAAAGACAGCGGTTCATTAGAACAAGGTCAAGCAACAGACATTGGGGACAACAGAGCTACAGCCTGGCAGAGGGCGAAAACGACTGTCCACTGACTGAGATGACCGTCAACTAATTTGAATGTCACTCAACAACCGTAAGATGACATCAAGTAACCGTAGAGAAATGGAGTAAGGTCATCTTCTGTGACGAGTCAAATTTTCAGCTTTGCCCAACACCTCGTCGTCTAATGGTTAGACGGAGACCTGGAGAGGCCTACAAGCCACAGTGTCTTTCACCCACTGTGAAATTTGGTGGAGGATCAGTGATGATCTGGGGATGCTTCAGCAAGGCTGGAATGGGGCAGAGTTGTCTTTGTGAAGGACGCATGAATCAAGCCAAGTACAAGGTGTCCTGGAAGAACACCTGCTTCCTTCTGCTCTGACAATGTTCCCTAACTCTGAGAATTGGTTTTTCCAGCAGGACTATGCTTTATGCCACACAGCCAGGTCAATCAAGGTGTGGATGGAGGACCACCAGATCAAGACCCTGTCATGGCCAGCCCAATCTACAGACCTGAACCCCATTGAAAACCTCTGGAATTTGATCAAGAGGAAGATGGATGGTCACAAGCCATCAAACAAAGCTGAGCTACTTGAATTTTTGTGCCAGGAGTGGCATAAAGTCACTCAACAGCAATGTGACAGACTGGTGGAGAGCATGCCAAGACGCATGAAAGCTGTGATTAAAAATCAGGGTTATTCCACCAAATATTGATTTCTGAACTCTTCCTAAGTTAAAACATTAGTATTTTGTTGTTGAAAAATGAATATGAATTTGTTTTCTTTGCATTATTTGAGGTCTGAAAACAATGCATATTGTTTTGGTTATTTTTAAAATTGTTATTTTCTACAAATAAATACTCTAAATGACCATATTTTTATTTGGAATTTGGGAGTAATGTTGTCAGTAGTTTATAGAATAAAACAAAACTGTTCATTTTACTCAAACACATACCTATGAATAGTAAAACCAGAGAAACCGATAATTTTGCAGTGGTCTCTTAATTTTTTCCAGAGCTGTATGAACAACATTATTACACATTCTGCTTAAAATGGGAAATGAAAAGCCACCAACAACATGTTTAAGGTTTAAAATTTAGGAAAGGCTTAAAAATCAGTTCCATCTCTCCAGGGATATAAAACTTTGTAGTGAGTCTGATCTGGCCCACCATCCACACCCACAATGCCCTAGCAACCTGACAATACAGTACATATAAATGTAACAGCAGTTAATATTGCCCCTAGTGGTTGTACCTAACGTAACACATCATAACATAATAATTTCATCATTCCAGACTTATTTATACTATGCTGTCTTGTCTATGAGACTGTGATTAATAGAAATATAGGTACAGTCTGTCCATTAAGCAATAAAACTGTTATATAATCTTGATATGATTGAAATTGTCGGTCTCAAGTAGATGCCGTGAAAAGTAAACACAGATTCCAGGCCTTGATCTAAACTCCTTAGTGCCTTAGACTTTGGTAAGTTGAGAAGATAGGTACACAGTAAATATGACACCATTGGAAGAGATGGGCAAAAAGTACAAACTTCAATTTCAACATACCCTAGAAACTCAAATAACCCCACAATTATTATTGAATTAGGTAATATATCGCTTTTAATCTGAACAAAATATTTTACTTGCTACAACTGTGGTTTATCATGTACTTTAGTTCCGTAAGTAGCACCTGGTACCAAATTACCAAAATGCAAGTGTAAAATTAAAAACACATTGTGCAGTGGGTATTATCATTTTAATAAACTCTGCCATGAACACAAGTACATTTCTCTCAGGACTGTTGCAAATACAAAATACAGCCTTTGTTTCTTGTTAAAAATCAACTGCCAATAATGTAATTGCTGCTAATAATGTTTTATTTATTATATAATCTATGCTGATAATGTTATGCACAAGAAAACACTATTTTGCCTACTATGTAATAATTGCCAAAGGTGCTAACTTGTTAACTTGCAATATTGCAATGATATTGTCACAACTCAGCACTCCTCTTCCCCTGCATATTGAACTGTCCCAACAGACACTCAGAACTCCTTCCCCCTGTTAATCTCCCAGATGGTTTTCTGTCTCCGCCCTCCTGTTTGCACCACACCCACTCCTATCATTTGCCATTGTCTCACTGATTCCTGCACACCTGTGTCTTGTTAGCCATCATGATGTCTGTGTATTTTTACCCCTGATCTCCCTGTGTCCCACGCAAAGTCTTGTTGTCTGTTCTGAGAAGCATTTCTGAGCGTTTACTTATCTTGAGCATTTCACCGGTTTGACTGATCACTTGCCTGCCCTTTGGATTACGATTCTTGGATTTTCTCTGACACAGCGCTTGCCCCTGTTTGACCTGTTTCTGGACTACCTGATTGTGCAATGCCCTTTCTGGAAAATAAACTCTACAAATAGGTCTTATTCCGACTCTGGTTTCTTCGGTGTTACAGTTATTCTGATATCACTTTTTTTGTCTGTGACCCATGTAAATCCTACATTTAAAGCAATATGAGCCGTAAACTTTAACATGTTTTTTCCAGAGAAACCCTTCTAAATTCACAAATTAAAGTTTTCTGAAAAAAAGAACATTTTTGAGTGTCACAGTTTGTAATCTTCTGTGTTTTGTCAACAACAGTTCCTACATTGTGCCATCATGGACAAGTTTGCTGGGAAAAGTAATGCTAATTTATAAGTGAGGGTGTTCCTTACTAAAAAGGACGGCCCACACTGGGAAAAGCTAGGCCAAAACCTTTTGAGCCAACGTTGAGCCAGTGACTAAAGGTGCACTGTAAAGTCCTGCATGTGTCAGTTTTTCAGTCACACCTGGAGCATGTTGGCTATATCTATTCTGAGAACCACTTTATTGAAGGACTGATTTTTCTCCACAACCTGGCCCACCCGCATAGATTTAGTTCTGAGAATGTCTTTGCCTCATTACAGCAACAAATGCTGGCGAGAGTCAGATGAAGAAATGTGTACTCTGAACCACATCTCACAATAGCGTTTTGCTATTTATCACACAGCCTGCTCAATAAGGATGCACTCACCAGCACCTAGACTGGAGTTTGGAGGGGAATGCATTCACAGACCAACAATGATGATTGAGGTGCCCCACCTACCACAAGGAGTCACTGGAATGTCCTTTACACTAAACCAAAACAATATGGAGCCAAAGCACTGTTAATATGCCGCAACCTCTATTCAAACTTAAATCAAGAATTTTCAACCTGTTTACAGGTGTAAGTGTAAGGGGCCACAAGTATATGGAGAAATAAATGTGCCATATCATTAAATAAATAAACAAATACACATTTGTATTTGCAATGTGTTTATGGATACAATTGCAACAGCAATAGGGGGGTGGGACTTTTAGTTGGGTTGAACTGTTGGCTATCAAGTGTCTAATCCCAATGTTCTCAGCGTACAACACTGCAGTCCAATCAGAACAGCTCAACCTAACTTAATTGCCACCCCCCCATTACAGTTGCAATCCAATGCACATACACCATGCAAAAACAGATGTTTATTTATTTATTATTTATTTAATGATTAGTTAATTAGTCCTCCTAACAAGAAGAAAAATGCATGGGTGTATTATTAGTCTTGCAGCTCTAGTCATTTTCTAAGCGGGATGCCTTTGATCATTGTACCCTACATGTCAAACCTACAGTGAACTCCAAAATCATTTGGACGGTGACATTTAAGTTTTTTGGGGTACTGTGTTCCAGCACTTTGTATTTGAAATGAAAAACTTCAGCTTTAATTTAAAATTTCATAAGTTCTGAAATACTAACCTTGCTAAATCTTATCATTCCAGGTGATTCAAGATTCTTCGAAGGTTGGGCTTAGTCTCAAAGGGAACCAGACCATGGACAGCTTCTGGAAGTTCACTAGCTCTGCCGTGTTTGCTGCTACTGTGGTCACCACTATAGGTGAGTTTTTAATTCACAAATTATAAATGTGCCTCATCCTAAATAGATGAATCAAGTGATAGTTAGTACTGGGGCTTGCACAACAAAAGTCCCAGGTTAGTTCTTCAACATACTACTTATTATTATTCTTTGGACCGCTACTCCTCCTACAACGTTTAAGCTAGAAACTTCGTTCAAATTTTAAAATGTGTAGACTGGTCCGGATTAAGTTGCTTGCATACAACTTTTTGATATCTTTTATAATTTTTAAAATATTTAACTTTTATTAAACTTTTAAAACTTCACTGACTTGAATGGGTTTTCTTCGGAATTCTGAAGGTTCCATTGTTTACACTTGAATATTCTAATGACTTTTTGAAAAATCACAGTTGTCGCAAACAACCTACTTTAACACCTTTCCAAACTACTTAGAGAAAAATGTAAAAGATTGTGAGCATCCTAACATACCAGGATATTGTAATGTGAAAAAATTACAAAAACATTTAATTCAGAACAAAAGTTACAGCGATTTAAGTAATTAATTTAACAAAATTTCATACAACTTTTTACAAATATCTGCAATTTGGACCACTTTGCAAATGAGATTAGAGCATTTCATATCTTCATCTACGTCTCAGCTATCTGAATCTGAAAAAATTACGAAAACATCTCTTAACAAACTTGAGATATTGCAACCGCAGTAACCATAGCAACACATTTTTTTGCAATATTTCCCAAACAGCTGCCGTTTAACCCACTTTCCCAACAAGATAGACAAAAAGTTAGTGTTTCATATATTCCACTTCTTCTCAGCTATTTAAATAAAAAAAACAACGCAAATATCTCTTACCAAACTTGAGATAATGCAACTTGAGTAACCATAGCAACAGGATTTTTTCCAAAGTACTTTCTGAATAAGATCCATCAACATGGAGGAACTTAAATGTAGATATACTTCTCAGTTATTTAAAAAAATTGAATTTTGAAAATATCTCTTACCAAACTCAAGATATTGCAACCAAAGTAACCATAGCAACCCGATTTTTAGCAATATTTCCCAAACAACTGCGGTTTAACCCACTTTCCAAGCAAGGCAGAGACAAACTACAAAAACTATACTTGTTATATATTCCTCTGCTAGTCAGCTATTTAAATCAGGAAAAAAAACGAAAGCATCTCTTACCAAACTCGAGCTACTTCAACCGGAGTAACCATGACAACAGGATTTTTTCCTACTTTTTAAAAACAGCTCCACTGGAAAGTACTTTCTGAACCAGATACACAAACACAGCTTAACCTAAATGTAAATCTACTTTTCACCTACAAGAATCAGAAAAAAATATATAAATATCCCTTACCAAACTCGAGATATTGCAACCGCAGCAACCATAGCACCATGATTTTTAGCAATACTTCCCAAAAAATCTGCTGTCTAACCCCCATTCCCAGCCAGATATATAAAAAGTACAAGTAATTCATATATTCCTCTACTTCTCAGCTATTTAAATCTGAAAAGATTACAAAAACATTCCCAACCAAACCTAGGATACTGTGACTGGAGTAACCATAACAGGATTTTTTGCTACTTTTACACAAACATTGAGATCAGCTTTCAAAGACGTTTCATACTTTATAATCGTATAATTGTTTAAAGTTCGTTGTATCAATGTACCAGCCAAAAGTTACTTTGAAAGCGTTAAAGCATGCCCCATTAACTTTACTTGTAAAGTTCAAATCAAGTTCTTATTTTTACTATTCCTATTGAAAAGTGATATCCCAATAATATAAACAGTATGTTACACACAAAACTGTAAAAAAAAAAAATCTATATTTTTTGTTATACAACCCTGTTTCCAAAATGCATAAAATGTAAATAAAAAAAGAATGCAATGATGTGCAAAACATTTAAACCCTTTATTCAATAGAAAATAGTAAAAAGACAACATATCAAATGTTGAAACTGAGACTGAAGGAACTGGATTTCTATTCATTTTCGATTAATTCCAAATAGTCAATGAATTAATGTAACAAATGAATTTTATTAAGAGAGTATTACAATTACAAGGATCAAAGATAAAAATTCTCCAGAGATTTAAGATGTTTGCAAGAGCAAAGATGCAGGCAGAGGTGAGAAAAATGCAAGAGAGAGCTTCCCCAAACCCCACTCTGGTTTACATCCCAAAACAAAAGTTGTGGGGGTTCGATAGCTAACCTTAAGAAACAAGATGAGTCCTAAAGAATAGCCCATCTTATCCACTAGGGACACATTCCAATCTATGCTTCCTGGCATCATATTGTAGAACAGAGTAACCTACTGTACTCATGGGTCCAGATAGGGTGGTTAAGGCATGACCTTAAGTTCTGTAGTCAGACTAGAGATAAACTGTACCACAAAAACATTCAGATAAAAGTACATTACCAAACACACAGAGTATAAGCTAGGAAGGACATTGAGTGCTTTATTATAAATGTCTATACTAAATAATAATAAGAATCATTAAATATGTAAATAAACATAGAATTGCCAATTTTCAGTTCCTTCAAGACATTTTATTGTTTCTTGAAAAATATACGCCCACTTCGAATTTAATGCCAGCAACATGTTTCAAAAAAGTTGGGACAGAAGCACAAAATTTAACAATGTTTCTCAGGGTAAAATTACAAAGAGTTTGGGGATCTCATCATCTACAGTATGGTACATAATATCATCAAAAGATTCAGAGAATCTGGAGAAATCTCTATATGTAAGGGACAAGGCTGAAAACCAATATTGGATGGCTGTGATCTTCAGGCCCTCAGGTGGCACTGCATTAAAAACAAACACGATTCTGTAGTGGAAGTTACTGCATGGGCTCAAGAACACTTCCAAAAACCATTGTCTGTGGGCACAGTGTCACTGCTGTAACGGTCCCAGCCGGATGAGACCATTCCGCTCCGTGTTTTCTGTGTGTCCTTGGTTTGTCATGTGCTTGTTTGGTCTTTCCTGTTCTCGTTTCAGCTTATCGGTTTATTCCTTTCACCTGTGTTTAGCCCCCACCTGTTTCTGTTCTCCTTGTTAGTCTGTGTATTTAGTTCTGGCATTTTCTCCCTGTCCTTGTCTGTCATTATGTTGTGTGTTACTGTGGCGTCCCATGTTTCAGTGTTCAGTCTATTTTTGTATCTCAGTGCACGGCACTAGTTTTTTTTCTTTCTGTTTACATTAAAAGCTCTATTTTCGACTCTGCGTTTGCCTCCATCTCCATGAATCGTGACAACTGCATCCACAAAAGCAAATTAAAACTCTACCATGCAAAGAAGAAACCATATATAAACAAGATCCAGAAACGCTGCTGCCTTCTCTAGGCCTGAGCTCATTTATGATGAACTGAGGTGAAGTGGAAAACTGTCCTGTGGTCTGATGAATCAAAATGTGAGATTATTTTTGGAAATTATGGATGCCCCGCCCGCCAGACTAAAGAGGAGACAGACCATCTAGCTTGTTATCAGTGCACAGTTCAACAAGCTAGTATCTGTGATGGTATGGGGGGGCATTAGTGCACAAGGCACCATTAATGCTGAACAATATATACAGGTTTTGGAGCAACATATGCTGCCATCTAGATTACGTCTTTTTCAGGGAAGGCCTTGCTTATTTCAGCAAGACAATGCCAAACCACATTCTGCATGTATTACAGCATGGGTCCGTAGTAAAAGACTCCAAATGCTAAACTGACCTGACTGCAGTCCCTTTGACAAAGGAGACCCCGAACTGTTGAGCAGCTGAAATCTTATATCAAGCAAGAATGGGAATTATGGGAGAATGGGAGTATTGTTAAGAGGTGATGCAACACAGTGCTAACATGCCCGTGTCCCAACTTTTTTGAAGCGTGTTGCTGGCATCAAATTTATAATGGGAATGTGTTTTTCTTAAAAAAAAAAATTCTCAGTTTCAACATTTGATATGTTGTCATTGTTCTATTTTCAATTCAATGTAGGAATACATTTTATTTGCATTTGATGAAAAAGTCAGTTATCGTCACCTATATTGACAGTTATTGTATCAGTGTCATTCACGAATGAAAGAAAATCCTACGTTGTTGTCTAATTAAATTAAATACCACAAAACAAATTATGCATTAGGATTTGTTCAGGATAGACAAGAACTTTGCTGGCTACAACTTTCAGTTGCTAATTTATTGTAAGCCTAAAATAAAACTGTTCACGGTTATATTGTGACTATTTCTGGTGGATTTTCAAAGTACGCATCCGTGCATGCTTTTTGGGGTAATATAGATCACAACCTCTTACACAGTAAAAGAGGAGGGGTTTCCATGATTCTCTCGTCTTTTCATTTGACAAAAACGTCAGTTATAGTCACCTATATTGACAGTTATTGTATCAATGTCATTCCCGAATGAAAGAAAAACAAACGTTGTTGTGCCATGAAATTAAATAGCTTTGGAAGTGTAAAGTTCATCTTCAGTCTCGCTAGCAATTGCTCAGTCCTTATGACTATTCCAAGTAGTAAGTTAGTAGATAATAGTAAGCCTATTACTGGCTAATAAGCTGTTAAAACGGCCAGTGGCAAAAGCCATACAGTTCATAGATGCTATTTGTGGTGGAAGTAAACATAATAAGAAACAAAAGTCAGTTTAACACAATGCTTAATGGTGTCTTGCGAAATATTCAAACTTGGCGTGATGTTAATGCGTGACAATGATCTAATGTATAGTTTAGCGGCGTAGTGTTTAATGACACAGCTGGTCACATAGGAGACCCCAATTCGAATCCAGCGAGGGCAACAACATTCATCCCTTCTAATCGTGGGCTGGCCGAACTAGGCTCGCCTGTTTCCTTTTCTTGTTCATGCGTACTTTTGTTTGTGCAACTGAAGAAACCGCATAACATCAGGGAAAGTCATCTTACCGGCTTATATTAAAATGGTAATCAGAAATAATTTGTGACTACAGGTTGCTGACAAATTGCAAACGTTACCACTGTCCAACAATACAATTAAAGCCAGAAAACGTTGAGCGTACAGTTAACTGATAGAAAATCCAACTATGCAATATCAAGAGAAAATTAGAAAATTATGCGAAAAAAGGTGTTCCCAAATCAACTTTTTTCAGTTTATTTTCTATAAAATATATGTTAATGTTTGAAAACACATTTTCATTGAGAATGCACATACATTGCTTTAATCAAACAAAAATCACATTTTATATGAAAATATAGAATCCCACTCATTACTAAACTTAATAAAATTACTTCAAAATAGAATGCAAATAAAAGCATCCTGTTATATACAATTTCAGCCATGCCAGTCAGGTTGATTGATTATCTTAGAACCTATTTAGACTACATCAATTGTCGTGAACACAATTTAATTTAAATAACACTAACATGAAATGTAAACACATTTTCGATTAACACTAGCAACAAGTTACTTTCACTGCGCCTTATGGCAAAACACAAGCACAAGTAGTGCTTTGGCCAGACCATTGCCCTGGAAACTGTTTAAACTCACTGACAATGTGCTTTACCTAGTAACTAACATGGCACTCTCCATTGAACAAGTGCTGTTGCTGGAGACAGTAGAATTGTTTTGGACCCATTGTGATATGTTTTTAATTTAATCCAAACTAAATGTTTCCGTATTCTGTTCATGGAGCTGGAAGGACTAACAGAACCACACTTTCTACTTTCTACACTACTCATTCTACTCCAACACACAGAGACTTCGCCTTTAGACCTTAGTAGCTTGGGGAGTATCAGTTGGAAAAGTGGCCACCCAGCATCCCAGGAATTACTTAAATATGTCACTACTTTGGAAAACGTGTTTGTGTTCAGTATGAACATATCAGCAGTGCTATTATGTTCAATATGAACATATCCCAGTGCTATTGGTCCTTAATGACTTGCTATTATGTGCAGTGTCAACATATGAGAAGCACCTTTTATCTAGCATCGGAAACCGGCCACAAGGGGCAGCTATGATTGTATTAATAGTCGGGGATGGTTGGGGATGGTGAGCGGGCATTTCCGCAACCGACTTTCTGCCTGCTGGTTGAGAGTTCGATTCCAGCGGGTGGCAAACAATCGGGTTGTTTAGACAGGCGTTTTCTGTTTTTGTAACCTTACCCTTAACTTTCAACCTAACTCTAACCTTATTCCAGAACCTAACGCCAGTACTGTCATGACTAACCTTAACCATAAGTTAACCTTAACCTTTAACCGTAAATGTTATTCACAACAAGGCCTTTTTTATTTTCAGTCGATTACGTTAAGGACAAACATAATAGCAAAATGTTAAGGAGCAACGTAATAGCGAATCATTAAGGACCAATACCACTGGGGATATGTTGATAGCGAACGTAATTGCACCAATTTACAAATTAGTTGTAAATGAGTGTACCTCCTTGGAGGTATGTTTGCACCCAAGGGTTGAATTGGGCCGGAACCAGCCACACACATATGGGTTCAGAGTGAGAACTAGGAGGAGCTGAGCTCTGGTACTTCTAATGACCAGCAGTCAAAATGTTAGATAAAACAGGCACTATTTTGCTCTGATTATACTATTGTGTGCTCCAATCTATGTTCACTGACAGCAAGTTTGGAGACATTGACGTAGAGTCAGTGTTGCCAAATATGTCAGTTTCCAGCTCAATTGGGCTATTTACAATAACAGTGTGCAGGTAAAAATGGGCTTGGGCAGTTCTTTTTACAAACAGGGATGTATAGAAAAAAGTGTTTTTGAGAGTTTCTTTTGTGGAGTCCGCGGGATTTCGTCTGTGATATTGCAGTATACTGTCAATTAAATCTGGCAACCCTGCATAGAGTGCTCTGTATTTATGAATTTACGAGCGAGTGCAAGGTAACAGGTAGCTGCAAAAGCATGAAAATGGACTGACAAAACAAATATCAGGAAAAAATAATAGGCTTCATCAATTAAAAAGAACAAAAAGCAGTCGCACATTATTGTGTTGGTCATCAGTACAGTATCCAGAGTGAAAAAGATCAGTACACAGCTAACATGCTAAGTTTGATTATTTGGAAACTTAATTAAATAATGCAAATGTAAGTATAATGCTATCTATCTACAGTAAGCAACCATTCCAAGAGATGTGGTATTCTACAGTATATCTTAACTGATGCTTGCTAACTATGCAAGCACATAATACTCTCAGCTAGGTAGCTGGGCTAACGTTAGCTAACTTTCTGTGGAATGTGGTATGTAGTTAGCAAGCTAGTTAGATAATGTCCTGTGAAATGGGTCTGTAGTCAGAGAACTGGCCAGAGTCAAAGAGAATAATCTAGCCAGACCTAAAACAAGATTAAATATTAATTTGATGAGGGTGGTTTGGTGCAGGTGAATTTTTGAACTTCATATTCAAGATGGAAAAAGAAGCTGGAAGCTGTGAAGGGAGGAAGTTGACCAATTATTTCAAAGGTAAAATTTAGTAGTTAACTAGTTAACTTAAAGCTGAAGTACATACGTTTTTTGGATTAACACATTGCTGTTCTATTAAACTGGATTGTGGATGAATACCTACCATATCAGATGGTCCCAGGCCTGCATCAGAAAAAAAAGGAAGGTTTGAGTTCACAAAATTGCTGAGTTGATTGAAGACAACCTTCTCAATGATATTCGCTATAAAAGGGAGATTTGATACAGGTCTATAGTTGTTCAATATAGATGCATCCAGCGTTCTCTTTTTTAATAGGGGCTTAATGGCAGCTGTTTTTAGAGACGTTGGGAAAATGCCTGATTGCAGAGAACTATTAACTATTTGCTGTAGATCCATTGTTATAGATTTAAAAATGGTTTTAAAAAAGTCTGATGGCAGTGTGTCAAGACAACATGAGGAAGCTTTTCGATGTCGAACTCTTTCTTCTAGGGATTTTTGATCAATTCTATTAAATTGCGACATAATAACCAAGTTATGTCTTGGTGGTCATAGTGACGGTACAGTGTCATTGTTAGACTGTGTAGTTCTGATGGTCCATCTAATACTTTTAATTTTTTCACTAAAGAAACACGCAAATTCATTAAATTTCGCAGTGGACATGAGTTCTGATGCTATCTGCTTTGGGGGGTTTGTAAGCTTGTCGACCATGACAAATAGAGTGCAGTTATTGTTGATATTCTTGTTGATCATTCCTGATAAATGTTGCTGTCTAGCCCTGCGTAACTCATAGTTGAAGCTAACAAGGCTTTGTTTATAGATGTCATAGTGGATTTGAAGTGTTTAGTTTTAGTTTTCCTCCACTTACATTCCGCTTTCCTACATTCTCTTTTCAGGGCTCTTACAATCACGGTGGTTCTCCACGGTGTTTTCTGTTTGCTCATAGTTTTCTTTAGCTTTACCAGTGCAACACGATCCATGACATTCAATATTTTGGCATTAAAATTATCCAGGACTACATCAATTGACTCAGCACTTGGAGAGATAGCTATGGCTTCCATAAACTGAGCATTGGTACTCTCATGTACCATTTCTTAACAGAAACAGAGTATACTTGAACATCCGGGGTGATCAGTGATTCAAAAAAGACACAGAAATGATCAGACAGGGCCAAGTCTTTAACCATGACAGTGGAAATATCAAGACCTTTAGAGATAACCAGATCTAGAATGTGGCCTTGAGTGTGTGTACGTTCTTTCACATGTTGAGTGAGATCAAAAGTGTCAAGTGATGCAAAAAGTTATTTGGCATTATTGTCCGTATTATTATCTATGTGGATGTTAAAATCCCCTGCAATAATAAACAAGTTCTAATCAACTGATATACAGTTGTGCTCATAAGTTTGCATACCCTGGCAGAAATTATGAAATTTTGGCATTGATTTGGAAAATATGACTGATCATGCAAAAAAAACTGTCTTTTATTTAAGGATAGTGATCATATGAAGCCATTTATTATCACATAGTTGTTTGGCTCCTTTTTAAATCATAATGATAACAGAAATCGCCCAAATGGCCCTGATCAAAAGTTTACATACCCTTGAATGTTTGGCCTTGTTACAGACACACAAGGTGACACACACAGGTGAAAATGCCAATTAATGGTGAACCCCCCCCCCGTAGCTTTTTATATTGCAATCAGTGTCTGTGTATAAATAGTCAGTGAGTTTGTTAGCTCTCACGTGGATGCACTGAGCAGGCTAAATACTGAGCCATGGGGAGCAGAAAAGAACTGTCAAAAGACTTGCATAACAAGGTAATGGAACTTTATAAAGATGGAAAAGGATATAAAAATGTCTTGCAAATGCCATTCAGTACTGTTCAATCAATTATTAAGAAGTGGAAAATTTGTGGATCTCTCAATACCAAGCCAAAGTCAGGTAGACCAAGAAAGATTTCCGCCAAAACCCTTCAGTGTAAAACAGAGGTATTCAAAAGAAATAAAATTATCAAGTGTATGTTCTTTGCCCTGGTATATATCTTTGAATAGGGCAGCACTCCTCCCCCTTTCCTACACGAATTCATATAACCAAAGTTTTCGGGTGCTGTCTCGTTAAGAACAGTAGCACTACAATATTCTGTTAGCCACCTTTCAGTGAGAAACATAAAATCTAGGTTGTAGGATATTATTATGTCATTAACCAAGAATGATTTGTTGGCGAGAGATCTGATATAAAGTAAAGCCACCTTAATAGATAGAATAGGGGTTCCTGGACTAGTAGGTTGACGTGTTAACAGATTAGACAGGTTTACTCTATAAATTGCATGCTCTCGATTCCTTCTTTTTCTAATCAACACAGGAATAGAGATACCGGGTCCTTGCTTGTACTCAAAACTAGGGCTGGGGCGGTGTGGGTTTTTTCTTATCGCGGTAAAAAAGCAACATATTCTCGTGGTGTGGCGATTAAACACGGGTTTTAAAATAAAAAATACAATAATGTTTTTTGGGGGGGGGGTTTATACATTCAATTTATGCTATTTAAAAAAATGTAGGCTAAACAGACAACATAAGATGACCTGTGAACAAAGTGTTTTATTGATTTAAAAATTAAACAAAAGTCAAGAACGCACGCAGTTCCCACCCTTACTCCATTCCCGCTTCTTTCATAGTTTACTCCCACTATCTTTGGTAGTTATGGTGATGTATGTATTTTTAATGGGTTTATCCAATAATAAAAATGAATCTGCCAATGAAATGTTTCTTTTTGTTTTTATGTTCGTGTGTGATGAAGACGATAAATGATGAAGGCAGTAGCCCAACCTATTCTGCTATTCTAGCTTCTACTAAGTAGCGGATATCTTTTTTGTTAAAAATAAGCTATAGAGATTTGAAATCATTTGCTTCCATGTCTAAGAGACAAAAACTATCAGGAAGTGAATATATGAAAAAATTAATGAGAAAAGAGGCACAATCTCTAACTCAAATTCAGGGTCGTACTCATTATTTTAATTAAACAAACGAAACACTCAAAACACACAAAACCTAAAGCGCTTTGCGCTATCGAACCCCGAGAGTAGGCTACAACACGATTCTACATAACGGGAAGAACGAACACATAGCCTACGCTACAGTTATAAGTAATTTGCAAGTCAATAAAATTCAGTTAATAGCGAAGCTGTCCGTTTCATTGCTTTATATTCATGTAATAAATATGTACATGTTAATTAAATGGTAATCTGCATGAGAAATAAGTAAAAAATATATGTTTTTTGTCTTGCCTAAGGCGGCAGAACGTCCAGAACCGGCCCTGGATACAGACAGTCAATGATGATAACTAAACAATATTTTATATTTATATTTATATATATTTGATTTATATTTCACATCACACAACATATATGCACTCTTGTAACTTTCACAAGCAAAAAAAACTATTTGCGATAATGCAGTTATGAGCTAAACCCCACAGTAGGCGTCACATGACCGCAGTGTTGCAGTGATCGTCACAGCCCTACTCAAAACAGTCGTCATTGCTATTTTTGCAATATCAGGGACCCAAAGCACATCACCTAGTATATTCTGTGCTCTGTGTTAATAAAGGACAAGGTTGTTGACGATGTGGCAGTTGTCTAAGCAATCATTTTAAATGGGGGGGAGGAGTGGGACATAGGAAAAGATGAGCTCTGCTCTCTTTGGGTAGAACTAGCTCCCTGATTGGTGAGTGTGGTGGAGGGGGGAGGGTGAGTGTGGTAGAGGGGGAGAGGGAGGGTGTGTTGGAAGTGGAGAGGGGCAGTGTGGTGGAGGGGGGGATGGGAGTTGTTGCGCCCCCGTTTGGGACAAGGACAACTTCTGGAAGCATTGGGTGATTTCAGTCAGGTGAGGGGGGTGGATACTCTGCCTATGAGTACTGTCTTTCATGCTAATCTTCTTTGGAAATGGCATTCCAAGAGCGTGACGTATGTTGGCACCAAGCAGCCGGCATCCTATGATGTTTGGACGAACCCCATCAGGTCTAAAGCGGTCTTTACAGTTACAAAAGATGTTGACATTATCAATAAACTTAATCCCGTGATTGAGGCATGCCGATGTCAGCCACGTATTCAGCCCAAGGACTCTGCTAAAAGATTAAATTCCTTTCCCCAAGGTTGGAATGGGGCCTGAGATGAAAACATTTTGTTGAAAGTTGTTTATTTTCTCCAGTGGCATAGAAAAATAAATTTTCAGGATCTCAGAGCCAGTATTCCTTTGTAGAATGTCAAAAGACCCAGTGTGGATAATAACCTGCATGTTGCTTGGATGTGTAGAGAGAATAACTGGCAACATTTTGTCGTGGAAAAACGTTCCTTTCTTCTTCTCACCAAAAAGATGCAATAACTCAGGAGTTTGTGGATTCAAATTAGACTTCAATGAGAAATCAGAAAAGCCGAGTTGACCTGCAGGAACAACTGTCTTGCCAACTCCGGACACACATTTATACAGTGGTATTTTGCAAAACATCTCTGGCCGTCCCTTTATGCTAAGTCATGGGCGGATCTTTTTCCCCATCCGCCACCATTGTTTCACAACCTTCCATTCCTTGTTAAATATTTGTGGCGCAGGCTCTAGAAACTTTTAAAAAAGTAATAGAGCCATAATGTCTTTGATTGTGCCTTGCTTATGCATTCATTGTTTCTTGATTATCCCAATGCAAGACTTACACAGTGGATATAAAAAGTCTACACACCCCTGTTAAAATGCCAGGTTCTTGTGATGTAAAAGAATGAGACAAAGATAAATCATGTCAGAACTTTTTCCATCTTTAATGTGACCTATAACGTGAACAATTCAATTGAGAAACAAACTGAAATCTTTGAGGGGGAAAAATAAAAAACTCACAATAACCTGGTTGCATAAGTGTGCACACCCTCATATAACTGGGGATATGGCTGTGTTCAGAATTAACCAACCTGAACAAATCCTCTTTTGCCACTGGTCATTTTAACAGCTAATTGGCCATTCGTGAATGATATTGATACAGTTAAACTGACTAACGTTTCTTACTAAATTTACCTCCACAACAAATAGCGTCTATGAACTGTATGGCGTTTGCCACTGCCCGTTTTAACAGCTTATTAGTCAGTAATAGGCTTTACCAGTATCTACTAACTTACTGGAATATTCATAAGAATTGAGCAATTGCTAGCGAGTCCGGCAAAGCTATTTCATTTCATGGCATTAGAAGGTATTTTTTTCTTTCATGGCATAACCACATACTTTTTTCTTTCATTTGTGAATGACATTGATTCAATAACTATCAACAAAGGTGACGATAACTAACTTTTTCATCAAGTGAATAGACAAGAGAATCGTGGAATCTACCAGAAATAGTCGCAGTACTGTATAATCGTAAACAGTTTATTGCGGCCCACAAATAAAATTAATAAATGTCGTTGCTCTCAATAGATACAAACTTAGAAATTCCATGCGAGAGGCACTGTCTTTAACCACTACGCCACGGCATTACACTTTTCAACAGTCGCTCGACACCATTGAGGATTGTGTTAAACTGACTAATGTTTCTTATTACGTTTACCTCCACCATAGCGTCTATGAACTGTATGGCTTTTGCCACTGGCCGTTTTCACTGCTTATTAGCCAGTAATAGGCTTACGAGTATCTACTAACTTCCTAGGAATAATCATAAGAATTGAGCAATTGCTAGCGAGACTGAAGATGAACTTTTCCATGCCAGAAACAGTCGCAATATAACCGTATACAGTTTTAGTTAAGGCTTACTATAACGTAACTACTGTATGTTGTAGCCAGCAAATGTGTTTGTCTATCCTGACCCAAAATGCATGCACGGATGCGTACTTCGAAAATCCACCAGAAACCGTTGCAATATAACCGTAAACTGTTTTATTTCAGTCTTACTGTAATGTAGATACAGAAGGTTTTAGCCAGCGAAGTTTTGGTCCATACGGAATAAATCATAATGCGTACTTCACTTTGCCTGTGAGGAGATACGAACTCGGGACCTATAGTTCACAAGTGCGCTTCTCTAACCACGATGCTATTTAACTAGAGTCAGTCAGTCAGTCAGTCAGTCAGTCAGTCAGTCAGTCAGTCAGTCAGTCAGTCTGTCTGTCTGTCTGTCTGTCTGTCTGTCTGTCTGTCTGTCTGTCTGTCTCGCTCTTCTTGGCCGGCTCCACTTACGCGGTCCGGCAAAAGAACACTCAAAAATACTAAAGAACTGTGTTGAGGCCCTCTTTTAAAAATTACATGAAATTGTAAAAATATGATCAAAATAAACATAGAACAAAAATGAAACAAAGGTAAAAGATTAAAAGAAAATTAAAAAGTAATAAAAGAAAAAAAGGCAAAAGACAGGAAGCAGGAGAGTTGCGTTAAAGTAGGAAGCTATCTCTTAGTATGGTAGAAGTATTGAGTATTATAGATACATATGAGTGTAATATGCTTATGAATGGTACATGCAAAGGAATATTCTAATGCCCATTAAAAGTACTTGAAAGCACACCTGAGCATCTGGAATGTTCGTGTGTGATCAGTATGATCATGGATCAGTGTTGCTGGTTGAGGAACCTTATGGTCCCAGGGAAAAAACTGTTTTTGAGTCTGGAAGTGTTTTGAGTCTGTGCTTTCCTCAGGCATTGTGTATGGTCGATGCCTTGCACGGAGGGGAGATGGCTGCCGATGATGCGCTCTACAGACTTTACCACCCTCTGGAGGGACTTGCGGTCTGCAGTGGAGCAGCTGCCATATCAGGCAGTAATGCAGCCTGAGAGGACGCTTTCAGTGGCGCACTTGTAGAAGTTGGTGAGGGTTTTTACAGATATGCCAAATTTCTTGAGTCTCTTCAGGACGCATAGTCACTTTTGGGCTGTTTTCACTGCTGAGTTTGCTTGTCTGGACCAAGTGAGGTCATTTTTGATGAACACACCAAGAAACTTGAATTCAGAGACTCTCTCCACTTCAGGTCCATCGATGTGTATGGGGGCATGAGACTTCCTCTACCGCCTCCTGAAGTCCACGATCATCTCTTTAGTCTTACAGATGTTGAGAGAGAGGTTGTTGTCTTGGCACCATGTAGCCTGGTTCCTTACCTCCTCTCTGTAAGTGGTCTCATCCTTGTTGGAGATGAGACCCAGGATGGTAGTGTCGTCCGCGAATTTGAGGATGATGTGGGAGCTGTGTGTGGCCACGCAGTCATGCATGAACAGGGAGTACAGGAGGGGACTGAGTACACAGCCATGTGGGGCTCCAGTGCTCAGGGTCAGTGCAGAGGAGATGATGTTGCCCATTATCACCACCTGGTGTCTGCCAGTCAGGAAGTCCAGTATTCATTTGAAGAGGGAGGCGTTAAGTCCCAGGGTCCTGAGCTTAGGAACAAGTTTGGTGGGGACAATAGTGTTGAATGCAGAGCTGTAGTCCACAAACAGCATCATCACTTATGTGTTGCCTTTTTCCAGGTTGGAGAAGGCGGTGTGTGTCGTCTTGTCAGGGCAATGGCATCATCTGTAGATCTTTTGGGGCAGGCTGCAAAATGAAAGGGGTCCAAGGTGTCAGGAAGGCTGGAGCAGATGATTACAGGGATTGCTGATTACAGGAAAAAAGTGGTCGGCTCTCACAGTCGCAGGAAAAAAATTCCTGCGCACAGGAAGTGATGTGTTTGACATATCAAACATAGAGCTGAGGCTGAAAATAATATGGAAGTAACTACTCACATTTTGTGGATCAAGCAGTGAGAGAACTAGCCAATTTTATAAAAAATAGAAGTTAGTACAGGTTAGATCAAAAGAAAGCAAATCTGCTAGAAGAGAGGCACATAAACGCCGTTCGAAAACACGTGTAAACATTGGTGCAGCTGCCTATCCACGATGGATGGAACTCAAGGAGCAAAATGCATTACACTGCGATGCTGATGTGGCAATTCTTCTGTTAAATAAGCAAGTAAAGTTAGCTAAAACGCTAGCTACATATCACACTGTTGTTAGAAAATTGCCCTATTTGTGTTAATGTGGCTAGCTATACAGACACAGCAGACATGGCTATAGTCACTGGCTGTACATCTAACCAGCAGATATTGTTCGCAATTTTTGCTAGTACTGCCAGCGTCTAATAATGCCAGCAAGGATAATGTTAGCTGCCTCGAATAATCTCATACTCTTGTTAGTAATTGGCTATAACTAATTACCTGGCAAAAAGCTTTTAGCCAATGTGGTTAACTAGCTAACTTGCTGTGGATAAAGAGGTGAGCTGCCAAGGTAATTATGTAGCCGCCTGTACATGCCATCTGCTTTGTTTACCAGCCCAGCTAGAGGTACTGTAAGTGGAAAACGTTTCCAAGGCGAGTTTAGACTAGTAGCTAGCTATTCTCAAGTTTCAGTATTTATGCTACATCTGATATATTTAATTTTAGTATATAATTAAAAGATTGGCATGTCATGATGAAGGCATATTTTTAGATGACCTGAATAAAGTGAACAGATAACATGTGCGGTTTAAGAGTGAACTGACGTCACACCAGCGACAGGTTTCTGGGAAAATGATGCAGAAATACTTTCTGTTCTTGAAAGTTACTTTAAGGGAGGTAGAAAGAAGGGAAACCTCCCATGTTCTGTGGAAGGCGACCTGTATTATTTTCATCCATTTACACTACAAATAAAAGTATATCTGATACAAACCTGGCATCTAGTCTTGTTCATCTAAATAAAAGTAAGAACAACCTTACCACAGGAGAGGTAAGGTTCCAAGTTGTAATGTAAATAAATCTGTGCTCAAATGTCTGTCTGACTGACTGACCACCCATTGTAAAATGGCGTAGTAGTTACAGACGCAGACTGCCACGTAGGTGACAGGTGTTCGATTCTCACCACAGACAAAACAAATTAGGCATTAGGATTTGTTCAGGATAGACTATAACTTTGCTGGTGTTGTGGAAATCACTAAATGGGAAAGGCACAGAGACTGTAGATTCTTTTCACAAGTAAAGCTTTATTCAAGGTTTGCAAACCTGGAGCAGTTAACAACATTCTCAGCAGAGACAGGCCAAAAGCACCCCATTGAAGGTTGAGCTAAAGGCCTGTATACATTCAATACAGCCCTGTGTGTCCCCCTCCCATGCATGGTTAATCTACGTCTCACCAGCTGTTTGGCGAACTTCAGCTTACCAAGATAATAAGATTCAGCCGCTATGTTATAGTAAGCCTAAAGTAAAACTGTTTACAGTTAACTAGTTTTGAGAACCGTGGAGTTTCAACTAATTGGTTTAACAATGCAGAAGTAAACAGACACCACATCTCTACACACGTATCATATGCTGCAACACCCGCTGTTTAAATAGTGTAGTGGTTAAAAAGACATAAGAAATCGCAGATCGAATCCAGCCAGGGACAACATTCATCCCTTCTAATCGTCGGCCATGCATTTTTTTATATTTAATATTTTACTTGATTTCTGCTATCTGTGATTGTTTTGCCTGTTTTATGTAATTGTTTTTTACCATTGTATGTCTTGTTTTGTCTGTACTGTATTTTTTTAAATCATTGAACCTAAACTGTATATGTAAACATGTATACGCAGGGCCCAGCTGTAAAAGAGACCTTGTCTCAGTCTGTGTTCCTTGTTGAAATAAAGGTATAATAATAATTAAAAAATATATATTTATCTAGACCATTCTACCTGTATTTGAATAATTGTACAATTGTCCTTTATGTTGTGTTGATTATAGAAATAGACCAAATAATTCCCATTATTGCCAATTTGTTTTCCTTGTTCTAGGCTATGGCAACATGAGTCCTAGTACAATGGCTGGTCAGATCTTTTGTGTCTTCTTCGCACTGTTTGGGATCCCACTGAACATGGTGGTGCTGAACAGAGTCGGCAAGTACATGTTGGCCATAGAGAGGAATGCCTGTGACTTCATCCAGAAAAAGACTAATCACCGGGTAAGTGGTCTACCGATAGAATCTGAGAGATGTGTGAACATGAAAGTGGGTAACATCATCTATATTTTACAGAATAAAATTTACCAGGTTGCTAAATGTATGAACTGTTAGAGGTAATACCAGCAAGTATTTACTGTACCACAGTTTAAGAGTGCGCTAGCAACATGGCATTATAGTGGTGGTGGAACTGCGCAATCCTTTGAGGGATTGCGCTTTGCTTCTAACAAATTGTCTGCTTCATGGGTTATATAGTAAAATGTACACTGCTCAAAAAAATTAAGGGAACACGTAATCATCACTGATTCCTCTCTAGTTTTGCGTTTTGCTAGTGTCCTTGTCACTACTGGTGGCATGAGCTGGTACCTGCAGCCCATTCAGGTTGCACAGGTAGTCCAGCTCCTCCAGGATGGCACATCCATGCGTGCCATCGCAAGAAGGTTTGCTGTGTCTCCCAGTACAGTCTCAAGAGCATGGAGGAGATACCAGGAGACGGACCGTTACACGAGGAGAGCTGGACAGGGTCGTAGAAGGGCATCAACCCAGCAGCAGGACCAGTATATGCTCCTTTGTGCGTTCTCTTCAAAGATGAGAGCAGGTTCACACTGTGCACATGTGACAAACATGAAAGAGTGTGGAGATGCCGTGGTGAATGTTATGCTGCCTGCAACAACATCCAGCAAGACCAGTTTGGCGGTGGGTCAGTAATGGCCTGGGGAGGCATATCCTTGGAGGATGCAAAGACCTCTACGTACTAGTTGATGGTACCCTGACTGCTGTTAGGTATGGGGATGAAATCCTCAGACCCATCATCAGACCTTATGCTGGTGCAATGGGCCCTGGGTTCCTCTTGGTGCAGGACAATGCCCGGCCTCGTGTGGCTAGAGTGCGTAGGCAGTTCCTGGATGACAAAGGCATTGATGCCATTGACTGGCCCTCACGTTCCCCTGACCTGAATCCAATTGAGAACCTCTGGGGCGTTATGTCCTCTGTGCATCTGACAACGCCAAGTAGTGCCACAGACTGTACAGGAGCTCTCTGATGCCCTGATCCAGGTCTGGGCGGAGATCCCCCAGGACACCATCCGCTGTCTCATCAGGAGCATGCCCAGACGTTGTCGGGAGTGCATATTGGCACGTGGGGGCCATACACACTACTGAGTCACATTATGAGTTGCCATGATGAAATTTACGCAAGTTGGAACAGCCTGTGATTTCAATTGTTTACTTTGATTTTCAGTGTGATTTTGAATCCAGCCCTAAATCAGTTGGGGATATTGGTTTCCATTGACCATTGTCATGCCATTTTGTTCTCAACGAATTACACAATGTGCAGTAAAGATTTTGATCATTAATATATTTTGTTCATCAAGACCTGATGTGTGATTTAAGTGTTCCCTAAATTTTTTTGAGCAGTGTTCTTTGTGAACACCGCTAATGATGCAACAAAATTACCCAACTTTAGAATCTGAAAAATCCCATGCAAAGAAGTTCATGCAGCTGAGGCAAAGTGCGGTGAGTTTTAGACTAGATGAGACCACTTATTTATAACCTTGCTTAGACGTCCTTGGCTATTTTCAATTGGTTGAATTGACTAGGGGCTCCTTAAACTCAGTTTGAGTTCATGCTTCGTTTTTTGTGTGGCATATTTTTTATTTTTTTATTTTATTTAACCAGGGACACATTGAAACCTGAGTCTCATTCACAAGTGTACCCTGGGAACACAACCAAACAAATGGCACATATACATGCAAAAATACATAGTCATACACAATTAGTTAAAACATCCACATTTGTCAATATAAAAATCCATAGCCTTTATAACAAACCGATCCAAGGGTACTGGGGCATCCAAACAAAGAACCGCCATTTCAAACACTGGGCACTAAGCATGAAAAGCAGATTTACCAAGCTCAGTGTTTACCAAAGGGGTCAGTAATGTTAACCAGCCCTGTGACCTAGCGATGGCTATTTGAGGCTTCATTACCATTCTTCTAGCTGCAGGATATAATGCTAGCAGTGCTAACTCAGATTTTCTTTTTCAGAATAAAAGCCATCATTGAAATATATAAGGTAATATAGCTAACAATCTAGTCTGTACATTTTATGTTTAAAGTTCCAATGTTATTCTTGTCTGTTCTTTTTCACAGACTAGATTGTTAACTATATTGCGTTATACATTTCATTGATGGCTTTTACTGTGATAAAGAAAATCTGAATGCTGCCAGCATAATATCCTGCTGCTAAAATAACGCTAATGAAGCCTCGAATGGCCATCACTACTGTGACCTGATGTTATAATCCGAAACTCTGAGCATCAACACAGATGATAAGTAAGTTGGAAGCCTATGGAGAAGGGCTTTGTAAACAAACAGAGAGTAGTGCAGTAATCTTTAATGACGTCCAGCCAACTTTCTGGTAAAGAATGCTGTGATGAGTATTAAAACTGTCAGATGTAAGAAAACAAAGGTCACGATGATAAACAGAGTTAATGAATCTCAGGGTCGTGTCTGTTGCACTTTGGTATATAGTATCTCTATAATGAAGAACAGGTGAAAAAGTTGACTGAACAATTAATTTCCTACTACTCATGGAGAAGCAAGATTTATTTCTATAAAAGAATCCCACTTTACATTTTAGTTTACTGTATTAACTAGCTCCATTACGTGTTTCTTGAAGGATAGATCACTATCCAAATACCAAGGTATTTGTATGCAGGTACTAGTTAAATCACTGAACCATTTATTGAATAAAGAGGCAATCCAGAAGAAATGGTTTTATGGCACTTTGAGAAAATCATGTATTTCATTTTCCCAATATTTAGCACAAGCTTTAGATTTGCAAAGGCGGCCTGAACAGTTATAAAATCAGACTGCAATCTTGCCACTGCTAGATCAATAGTCAGAGCAGTAGCATCGATTATAGTATCACCTGCATACAGGTGAAGACCAGAGACTTTAACAGATTGCCCAATATTATTAACGTAAAGAGTAAAAAGAACAGGTCCTAAAATTGATCCCACCCTTTATGCACCTCTAGAAAATCAGACATACGTAACTCCCTCAGACACAATGGCTTGAGTACGGTCTTTAAGACAGTCACAAAACCAAGCACATGCATCAGAGCTAAGGCCTATTGGGTCAACTTCCTTAATAATATATCATGATCAACAGTGTCAAAGGCCTTAGGAAGGACAATAAACAGGGCAGCAACACTCCTCTTAGTATCCAAAGCATTGACAACATCATTCACAACAAGTGTGGTTGCTGTAATAGTGCTATGCCCCAGTCTGAACCCAGATTGATAAACATTCAAGATACATTTCTCAGTTAAGTAGGAACGGAGCTGGATATTTACCAACCCTATTTACCAAATCTTAGCTAAACAGGGAAGCCTAGAAATTGGTCTGTAGTTGTCAAGATCACTGCAATCGCCACCCTTATGTAGAGACAACACATATGCAGAGTTCCATACTTTAGGAATTATTCCTAATGATAATGTCAAATTTAAAATATATGTATATATGTTCTTCACACGCTATGTGGGACACTGCACATTTTAGCAAACAAGGCTTCAAGTTATCAGCCTCTATAGATTTCCAAGCAAGGCATTAAGGACCTCCCTAACAGAGAATTGTCTGAAAAAGAACCCATGACCAACATTATCAATATTATTCAGAGAATGTCCCCCAAAAGTATTCAAATTACACTGAGCTAGGGTTGGTAGTGAAACAAAAGTATCAAAAATATAGTCTGCAGAAATAAAATGTTGATTGAATGCATTAATAATATCCATTTTATCAGTAACGATGCCAGAAGCTTGATAAATTTGATTGGGAAGAGTCAAAGCGTTACAGCCCTTCATCGATTTAATAGTTTTCCAGAATTTAGCTGGATTATCTGCGCAATGAGATAAAGCTTTAAAAAAGTAATCAGATTTTTTCTTCCTGACTAGTTTCACGCATTGATTTCTTAAACACCTAAATGACTGCCAATCTGAGTCTAAGTCTGTGAGTCTAGCTTTAGCCCATGCCACATTCCTTTTGTGAAGTGCCTCAGATTGTTTAGAACTAAACCATGGATTGGATCTATTTCTCACACCTATCCCCTGAATAAAAACACAGGTAAAATACTTGAGTGCAAGTTCAGCTTATGTTATGTTAGTAGTGTTGTCATGGTCACAACTACGATGGTCTTGTAAAAAAGCTTGCTCAATAAAATTCCTGAAATTTTTTCTAACAATAATACATGTCCTAGGAATATTTGTCCTAGGAATTCTGGTATCTCTAATATTTGTCCTAGGAATTCTGGTATCTCTAAGACATACAATTGGGCAGTGGTCACTTATATCTAATGGAAACACACCACTTGCCAAATATTTATATGGAGCATTTGTCAAAATATATTAAATTAAGGTGGAGTTTCTTGGCTCCACCATTAGCTGTTATAGCAGTTTTGAGATGAGTTAAACCTATCAACTTTGTGAGATTCCCAGTCTAAATTAAAATCTCCTAGTATAATTACTTCACTTGGAGTATAATTGGCTAATAGGTCAGTTAGTTGTTTTAGCATACCTTTCTTAGCCAAAGCAGGGCGATACACACCACTCAGTGTAATATTACCGTTGTTTCCCAGTTTAAGGCTCAAGGCCAGAAATTAAAATCGCATCGGGACAAAGCTGGACTCCAATAAGGAGATTATGAGATGGCATCATGCAAAAATCACAACACCTCCTCCCCTACTAATCCTATTTGATCTGAAAACATTATAACCTCAGTAGGAGTCCCCCTATTTTTTGTAGTTAAACACTGGATAAATGAGACAATAGAAAACACCAAATTCGTAATGATAGAACAATTGTTTAAAAAGGTTTTAAATCAATTCTATACCCAAGGATTTTTTAAATGGCAATGCCTTATGAGGTTAGCTTAACTGTCTCACCTTTAAAAACACAACTGTAAACTAATTGTAACGCCTAAAAAATTTTGTTTTCAAGATATTGCTGTAACCAGTAGCAGTACTTGCAACCATCACTCTTTCTGTGATTTTAATAGTTTTACGTCTTACAAACAATCCAACCACTGAAAAAATGTTTTTTTTAAAGATCACATATTTCTGGGACACAGTATACAATGTAAATATTTTTTGTAAATAAATGTTTTTTAAAAATACACTGCGCCACACTGACCAAAAGCCTTATCATATGGGGAATACTCACATTGAGACATTGACTCTGATTTCTCTTCTGTCTCCTTGTGTTAGAAGTTAACCCGGTTTATGGTCCACCTGTTGTCCTACGTCTCTGGGGTGGCCCTCTTTTTTGTGATGCCCATGATGGTGTTTAAACAGCATGAGGGCTGGACGTACTCACAGGCTATCTACTACTGCTTTATTTCACTCAGCACAATTGGCTTTGGAGACTATGTTGCAGGTATGTGGTTTAATGGGTAGGTGGCAGAAACCTAAATAAATACTGAATTTACATTATTTACTCAAAGTGCAGAATAGACATTTCTTAGTTATTTTTTGAATTCATATCACTTTCCACAGTGTTGATTTTAAGAACCTGTAAATTTGCAAACACATCAGTAGTATTGACTGAACTGGCTTAGGAGGCAAATAAATTGATCAAGTGTACAGGTCCGTTAACACTGGAGAATTTGCTAGCGAAATATCTATCAAGTCCATTTAAATTGTTTTCCAAGAATTCATATTTCTTTAACTTTTTCTTTTGGTTCTATAGACAGTAACCCTGAACAGTCCTATCCAGATTGGTACAGTGTCCTCATGGCGTCATGGATATTCTTTGGCCTGGCTTGGCTGGCCCTGGTCATCAATCACACCATTGACATCTTAGAGCGAGTCAACATCTACCTCAAGCACTGGTGGAGCCCTAAGGAACCTGACACTGAATCAGGGGAGGAGATCAAAGATCCCCCAGTTGATGTGTAAAACACATGAAAATGGGGGGAAAAAAGAGTTGGTGATATCATCTTGGCAAATACTTGGTCAGAGGGGGTTAAGTTTTCCCTAGTTCTTAGGTCAGTTTAAAATTTTTCTCGCTAATGTTTAATGTTAGGATTGGGGAAACAGACTCTAGTTTGCATCTAGGGAAAACATCACCCTTGTGACTCACATAGCACTCTAAGACAGTGGATCAAACCTGCGATTGAGCATGCAGCAAGTGACGGATTGTGATATTTATGTAATAAGAAGTAATGCTTACAAATGTACAGTGGGTTGGCAGTTGTTCTGGTAGTTATACATGTAAATGTAATGTAAAAATACAGACATTTGCTTTTATTTGACTGTCTTGATTACTAAACTCGGTTTACTGAAATAATTAATTTAAATTGCCAATCCACAAATGATCCATACTACTTGTACACCTTAAAACAAAATACAAAAATAGCATCCCTGAAGACCACTAATATAACTAATATATTACCAGCATAGGTAAAGATGATCAGTTTGGGGGATTCTTTACTAGTTTATCACAGTACAACGAGTAAGTGTCATAACTGGAGTCTGTATACCATAGACTATACTAGATGCTGGTTATTTTCCCTGGTGGTGTTCTGCCAGGCCTGTACTGCAGTCATCTTCAGGTTTTGTTTTGGCAGGCAGGTTTTGCTTACAGTCTAGATCCGCAAGTGAAATGCATGCTCAGCTGGATTCAGATCAGGTGATTGACCCTGAATAACAAATGTGTTGTCATTGTTCTACTGCATGGTGGAGTGCTGTCCAATGAGTTAGATCTGAAGTGACAAGATGTTTCTTTAACACTTCAGAATTCATCCTACCACTACTATCATCAGTTACATCATCAACAAAGACAACACCCCCCTCCATTTTATTTAACAGATAAATTGATATATCAGTTACTTTTTTCTTATTTCTCCACACTTTCCTCTTCCCATCACTCTGGGAATTAAAGCTGATATTCTGTACTTTAACACAGAAAAAAGTGCTCAACTCAAAAGTTTATAGTAAAAATATTGTCTTTGCGTGCCTTGCTGAAAACGTTATATACTGAATAAAGGAAAAACCTGCATTAACAAACATGTTCTTTTTACATATCCATCAATTCAGCAGCAGAAGCCAAAACGGATGGACGCAAACGGACAAAAGCCTTTGTCAATGTTTCAAACACACCATGGATATTAAAATGTAAAAAGAACATGTTTGTGAGGGCAGGTTTTTCCTTTATTCAGTCTGTACTTCAACCCTATCATCATTGTATCATTTCATATTCAAAGTGCTGGAGTACAGAGCCACCACATCAAAACTTGTGTCAATGTCCAAAATATTATGGACTGCACTGTACCATATATTGTATACATACCATATTTCCTTTCTTTATTAGACTTAGTTTTACCATAGAAAGGCCTGTATTAAAGAAATCATATGAATTACAAATGCATTCTGTCATTACTCAGTGATTAATATGATATGTATTTTAACTCTTGAGTTAATGTGAGGATAGCCTTGTGACGCCAGACCTTTAAATCTTGTCACAAAGATTTAGAGGTCTGGAAACATTTGTATTCCCAAAACAGTTTGAATGGAGTGCTTGCTCCAAGAGCTAAGATTATTATTCAATGTTATATTGAGTCATGGGATGTTTTCATGAGTCCCAGTGACTAATGTTAAGTAATTGGCATGTCCCTATCACAAAAATGTATTTTTATTTTGAAGGGTGTGTGATACATATTTTGGAAATATTTAACAAGCTTCCAGCTGGTGTTGCTAGCTAGGCAGCATAACTTATTACAGTTTTCAGCTAGTTAGCTAGCTTTGTCAATGCTCAGTCAAAGACATGGCCACAGGAACATATTTTGAGTTGGGGGTGCTGACAAATTTTTGAGTGACATTTTCGGCCAAAGTCAACCAACACACACCACACTGCATCCATCACAACTTTATTGAACTGTATAGAGATTCAATTCATTATAAATAGCCTATCCACGACAATAATTAGCCTCGGCCAGGCATAGGCTACTGATCCAGAAACACCGGAAAATAATAGACCGTTATCGCTAATCAACCAAGTTAAATTTCATTCATACCCATACTGTCCAGATGAAGGCAAAATATCTTTATTTATTAAAACAAAGGCACCTCGTGGAGTGAAAACAGTACTAAGGGTTCGGTAATAAAACTGGAACACAGATAAACGCTCCACAAGCGGATAAACAAAAACAAGAATAACTAGAATTCCCAAATCCAAGACATGGCAAAACTAGGCACGGGTGACGCAGGATATAGGCACAAAGCTATGACAATGGTACAGAATAGGCCTACTACAAGCTCAAACACTGAGCCACAAAACACAAGGGTATAAAACACATCACTGAAATAAATTAAATCAAATCAAAAGTGAAGCAAACCAGTCTGATCTAAGGCCTCCTCGGCCGCTCTCTGCTTGTTGCCACTGGTCCTACAGGCGCAGTCCTGACACAAACATTGAAATATAGAAATGCAGCCTTAAGTTTTGTAGCACAGAAAAAGCAAATTAAAAGGCATACTACGCAATGGTATAAAGATATTGGGCTTCATTTATCAAAAGTTCTGAACGCGTGTTAAGCTGGGCCTAATAATTGTACAACAATACAGTAGGCTAATTAAAACAAGGTGTAACCTCATTCTGGTTTTCCAATATGTAAGTAGGCTAATACACACGTAAAAAAAAACACAATTATCTCCAATAATTTGTGAATAAACTTTCAATTGAACTGTTACTGAACAGTTGGTAAATCATGCCAATTTGCTACACGGCGTCAGCATAATAATAAACCAGCATTCTTACCTTGTGCTGCAGTCATAACACTCCAATGTATTTTTGCGCTCCGGGTTGACACTGATGAAAGTATTCATCATTGCATGAATATCCAACGGGGCAACAATGTCCCCATGAACGTGGATTAGGGTCATGTGTGTTAGTCTCTTTTGGGACATGCTGGTCCGCTGCCAGGTTTTAAGGCGTCTGAGGGTTGAGAAAGTTCTCTCTGAAGAAGCAACAGAGATCGGTAGGCACATGTAGAGTTTTATTAGATTCTCTACTTCTCCAAATAGAGCTCTGGTTTGAGGAGGCAGGTTAGATAGATGTGAGGCAACTTCTTGTACTGTCTTGCATGAGGAACTGGCCCCTTTGCACACATCTCCCAACATTTGGAGCTGAAGGTGCAGTCGGCCTGTGTCTGGCTCTTTAGGTAGCTGAAGAGATTGTGCATCAAGTTCCGAGAATAGCTGGCTGTTTGCTGCATCAATTATGGTCTTCTCCCTGAATGCCGCTGTTTTCATCCCGGTCTGGTCGAATCTTCTGGTGAGTTCAGACTGGACCAAATCCAGAGCTTCATAAAACTCTCCATTTGACTTCACTTGCTGCCTGTGACAACGCTTCAGGGCCGACAGCTTGGCGATAGCGGGCAGGTGTTTTGCTTACCCTGGGCTCAGCATCTGGCATCTTCAGACCATTCTGAGTAGTACACACTTTCACCTTGTCTACCATTTCAGCCACCATGTTGTCATCTCTCAGTGTCCCTACTCTGACCTTGAGCAGGTTCACACACTTAAGAGAGCACTTTAAGAGCACCAAGAGCACTTATGTTTTTGAAGGCTCCTTGCCACAGTTTCACAGGGCCCGAAAAGTGCTTCGCAGCAGAGGAGCCTGAAAAGAGTTCTGACCTTGAGTGCCTGTTTGTGCAGTCCTGATATTATTGCCCTTGCATCCCCTCTTACACTTCTGTAGTCTTACAAGCTTTCCAGTGTCACCAGTACAACAGTGTTCGTAGAGCAACAGCGCTGAATTGCTTTGGTGCGCACACCATCTCGTTGGGCATAGTCCTAAAATGTTGACAATGATGTCATCACTCGAAAAGTGTTTCAAAGAGCTGTTTGTGTTTTGCACATTCTTTGATAACACCTGCAACACCCTGCATGAAATTTAACCCCTCAGCTACTAGGCTCACCTCACGTGCAACTTCTTGCAGCACAAGGTCCAGGGAGTGGTTGCTGCAATGAACACACAAGGACTGGGGGCATATTTGCTTCAGTCGGGCCAGAATATCGGACAAGCGGCCCAACGTTATTTGCACCATCAAAACAATATCCTTGAAGGCGATCCAAAGAGATGTTCAATCTCACAAAGATGTCTTTCAAACACCTTAATCCTAAGAACTTGCAGTGAGACTGAAGATTGCTGTCAACAAACTGAAGGCTGCATGAGAATTGTTCCGTAGCGTTGATATCCGTGGTGCTGTCGGCTGTCAGTCCATAGAACGGGCAGTCTGATGCACAAGTTACTATGTCCTTTTGAACAGCCTGAGCAAACTGTTCGATTATCTCATTCTGTATTGTGTCAGACATCCAATTATCCCTCTTCGTTATCCACTCCCTTTCTTTGGGTAAATTAAAAGTCTGTTCCAGCATCAGGTCATAGGGCACACCTTCACGAGTTGTGTCACCCCTAAAAGGGATTCCTTTTCGTCCCAGGAATGCTATGGTACGAAACAATATCTCCAGGACATTCCTTGCTGTTTGCTGGTCTTTGGCTGCGACATCGGAGAGCACAGTGCTTATTGGCGTTTTTTCTAACCCGGCAAGTGTGCAAATGGCATCTTTATGAATGGCTGATTTCTCGTGCAGACAATTTAGCAGAGGCCTCGCGCCAGTTGAAAAATCCTTTCTCAACGAAAAGCCTATCTTTACTCCCATACTGATGAGAAGACACCAGTTTTTTCTCAACAGCCTGGATACAAGCAAAACAGAAAGCACAATCTTTCTCTATGTCATAGTGTATCCACCTCCATTTGTCAAACCAATGAGGCTGAAAAGAACGTGAAAAATCCTCATCTCCAAAACATCTACCAGGAAAAGTGTGATCCCATGGCTGGCAACACTGAGTTGAAGTCGTTGATGTTCCCTCTGCGGCCGCCCTGGTGCTACTAGCTTGGCTAACTAGATTAGCTCCCTCGTTGTCTGTTGCTAGCAGGGTCACTGTAGGAGTGACAGGTGTAGAGGTGCTGCTGCTGTTACTTCTTTTGGTTACAGTTGCTGAGTTTTCTGCCTCAGGTCTATTAGGCTTTTTAGCCTGTGATTGAATAATAAAGAAATCCAAAATGCGCTTTTGTGCCATGTTATTGGCTAGCTAACCGCTGTACTGTTGACCTGCCAGGAAAGTTTCCACAACTATTCATGCATGAGCGTGAGTGGCGCGCGGCGCGCCTCACTCTTGGCAAAAATGGCAGATTCATTCTGATCAAATTGTGTTTATTGTTTTACCAACCAAATTATAAAATCAAATTACATTTAATTTATAATGAAAGGGAAATTTTATTGAAATTTTATTAAAATAAATTTATGTAATTTTTAATTATGGCTGTAGTTCGTCTACATTTCGCTAGGGGGTGCTGCAGCACCCTCCGCACCCCTAGTTCCCATGGTCATGGTCAAAGTCCCAAATGACAACTCAGTGGGAGGGAGTTCAAAGCTCAGGCAAGGTTTATTTGAACAGTCAAAAGGCTGACGCAAGTGACGAGCAGGCAGAGGTACATGGGAGGTATATAGGCCATGTATAGGCAGACGGCACGTGGGATCAGGTCGGGGCAGGCAGAGGTTCAATACACAGGAGACAAACTGAGAACAGTAAAATAACTATGCATGTACAGCTGGGGCCAGAGTGAGACTCATTTTCAGCTCGGGAGTTGAATGGTGCACCAGCTCATAAAGCAGCTTGGGAAAAGGGACGAAGTAGGGGGCTCTGGAAAACTGATTACCACAATGAAAATAGTGGTGTTACTGTCGGACGGAGGGAGACTTGGTGTTGAAGTCCAAGGAGATATGGGACCAAGGGTGGCGGGGTATGGGCAATTGGTACAGGAGGCCATACAGGGCTTGCCACAGGGTCTTGTTCTGGAGACACACCGTGTAGGCGGAGACGAAGGATGGAACATCCGCCCCCACAGTTGGCCTCCAGAATCGGCAGCAGATGAAGGGGTTGAGTCAGATGCGAGGCCGTGTGACAGGTCAGGTTAGATGAATGGGCCCACTCAAGAACTCCTGTCCAGATCTGGGACAAACAAACAGTTGGTAGGGCCCCCTCTGTGGTCCGGATGTAGGGGAAGTCACAAGGCAAGAGGAGGAGAGAATTGGTTCTGTGTCTGAGTGTGTGGCTGCGGGACTGAAAGGCGGTAGAGGGTGTTGGGTTTGGTGTTCTAGGATATGACAGAGAGAAGTATATGACAGAGAGAAGTTTAAATGGGTGAAAAGCAGGGTCCATCTAGCTTGGAGTCACTTGACAGTATGGAGGTACTCCATTTTCATGGTATGTCCAGAAACCAGGAGTTGCAACTCTGTCCCCTACAACCAGTACCTCCATTCTTCCAATTCCCAGTTCCTGACATCATAATTCCTCTCTGCAGAGTTGAGCCAGTGAGAGAGGAAGGCACAGGGGTGCAGCTTTTAGTCACAGCCCATGTGTTGGGAAAGAACAGCCCTAATCCCAAGTCCAAGGCATCGACTTCCACCACAAACTGGCTGGAGGGGTCTGGGTGGATCAGGATGAGAGCGGAGGTTAAGTGCTGTTTCACTTCCACGAAAGCATGGGCAGCCTCACAAGATCAGACAAACTGGATATTAGGGCAGATGAGTGTGGTGAGAGGAGATGCCCGTGCTGTACCCCTGCATGAAACTTCAATAGAAATGTGCGAAACCCAGGAACCTCTGGAGCTCTAATCGTGTATGTGGGCTGAGGCCATTCCACTATGGCCCTCACTTTGCCGGGGTCCAACTGGATGCTCCCAGTGGGGATGACGTAACCCAGGAACGAAATCCTGGAAATGGTGGAACTAACACTTTTCTGCCTTAACAAACAGTTGGTTCTCAAGGAGCCATTGGAGGACCTGCTGGACATGGAAGACGTGCTCCTGGGCAGAGCAGGATATTACCAGGATGTCGTAAGGTAAAACACACACAAACCTGGTCAGCATGGCTCGGAGCACATCGTTAACCAGAGCCTGGATATTGCCACAGCTGGGGCATTGATCAGACTGAATGGCCTCAGTAGGTATGGTAGTGGCCACTGGCGGTGTTAGAAGCAGTCTTCCTCTCATCCCCATCTCGGATCCGAACCAGCCGAACCTAACCGCAGGTCGAGCTTTGAGAACGTGGTCATCCCCATGAAACAGCTCGAAGGCAGAGGAGATGAGTGGATATGGTTAGCGTTTTTTGACAGTGATGTCGTTCAGTCCCTGCTAATCAATGCAAGGGAGCAAGGTTTTATCCTTCTTTTCCACAAAGAAGAATTCTGCCTCGACCGTAGATTCGGAACAGCCCAAATAATTCCAGCTGCAAGACAGCCCTCAGAGTAAGCCTCCATTGCTTTAGACTCTGGACAAGGCAGGGTGTAAGTCACCCAGAGGAGGTGAGGTTCCAGGTAAGAGGTCAATAACACAGTCATTAAACTGATGTGGAAGGAGAAAAGCTCCCGAAGATCCAGATATTCAACCAGGACAGCGGTTAGGTTGGGGATATCCTCTGGGCCAGTGAGGTTAGCCACTGGTGTGTGCTGAGCAGACCTCAGACAACGGACGTGGCCAAAAGGACTCCACTCTATAGTGGAACCAATAGTCCAGTCAATAATAAGTTGTGTTTTTGGATACCTAGCGGCTGGACAAGGACGGTGTATGTAAAGCTCTCATTGGCCCCCGGAATTGATGAGAGGAGGGTAGCGTGGACTGGTTTGCAGATCAGGGGGTCTCAGTTTGGCCCACCAACATACCCAATTGAATGGAACACAGGTAAATGGAATTATGGTGTGACAAGCGTAGCTATCATGCGGAAAGGCTGAGTCCACAAGAAGAGTATGACATCACTTTGACATGTGCTATATCCTTTCAAGCCATTAATGTAATCTAGTGAGCACCTTTTTGAGCTAAGTGTAAACAAACCTGCTGTGGGTTAAGCTCAGGACTAAAGCTGTTTTAAAGATATTGCCACAATTTGGAATCCAAAACACAGGTTATCTTCTTCCAAATCAAGGGCGGAAGGGTACTCTGTTCCAGTACCACGGGCTACCTCACAATCCCAAGTCCAAGCTCAAAGGCATTGGTGACAGGGCATTCTCAAGGGTTGCTCCTAGGCCCGGGAACTCTCTCCCCAAAACCATCCGTGACTCTGAGACTATCCCCATCTTCCAGCAACGCCTTAAGACTCATCTGTTCAAAATCGTGTTTGGTCCGGTTCATTATTAGGTGTGCTTGCCAATGGCAAAGCACATCCATAAATTTCTCCCATATTTCTTCTTCTTATTATTATTATCCAGCTCTAAAGCCTAAAAGGAAAAATCTATAAACATGAAACCAACTCCCAAAAGTCCCAAATGCTCTAACAAAGTCAAAAATTCTAGACGCATCACTGTGACGGCTGCTCTGCGTGGCGCTGCATGTTCTCTACCTCTCCGGCGCTCCACCTCGCCGGTGTACTGACTGCTGGCTAGAGCAGATGGCAGCAGCGCAACCATCACACGCACACACTTGTTTTTAGTTAGTATTATGTCTATATTAGTTCCTGGTTTGCACCTCACAGGTTATTGTGTCTGAATGTTGGTGTCAAGTCAAACTGGAGAAAAAACTGTTTGAAGTGGACGATTGGTAAAGTGGGCAGAACCAATGTGCCATGCCGAGTTTTGCCCGGGGGTTTAAAAATGAAACAACATCGGAAGAAAAGAGAATCACAAGTTGAAGAGCGGCAAACGGCAAGAGTTGAAAGGGGAGACCGTTCAAAAAGCTGCTGTGATCAACAGCTAAAGCGTGCAGAACTGAGCTCTAAATGAACTGAGACTGCTGAAAACCGCTTCTGCTGTTATAGACGTTAGCTTAGCTGTAGCCACACGGTCGGCAGCGATACAGAGACTCTAACGTCACTTGACCCTTTAATGCCTGAGAGACTTCTCTGCTTACCATACTGATTGCACATGTGTTTTAACTGTTGTAAATATTTGTTAACTAAACAATGGGGAGGTGGTGTTTGGTAACTGTTAAAAGTGCATACTGCTTCGGGGTTTGTAGCAAACATGGTGAGATAAAGGGCTAATATGAGCTAATTTATAATGCTTTTGATGTTATGTATGGTGTTGGTTTAAATAATTGCACTTTAAATATGTTAAATAAGTATGATAAAATGTTTAATTAAAGGTTTTTCACCTGCTGCTGTTAAGCAGCTTAAAGACCTACAAAGAATCCAAAATGCCTTCTTTGGCTGAAGCAATAACTCAAGTTGTACTGTTGAAGTGTGCCAGAATAAAAGAAGGAAAAAAGGAAAAGAAGTGTTTGGTCATTGAGTGAAATCCAGTTCTTTATTCCAGGGTGGATACATGAAATCCCTTTCAAGTGGGGAATCTGCACAAAAATCAGAAGAGACTTGACAGTTGGACTGTGTGGTGCCTCATTTTTCAACGGCTTTATTAAAAGAGAACTAAGCGTTTTTCTCTGCTTTGTTTTATTCCTTTTTGCCTCGCTTTTTACACACTCCCCTCGCATCTCACAGAATAACCTGTCACCATAGAGGCACTTTTTTCCCCTTTTTCGATCAATTTGTTTGTTTTCAGGGTTTTCTATCTGTTTTCCCTGCACTGCCTTCGAGATGAGTCAGGGTTGGCACGGGGATGGGGCTGGAGCCTCGGGTCGTGCGTTGGCACTAGAGGATAGACTCCGCGCTATGGAGGGACAGATCGCCGGATTGGTATCAGCATTTGGCGAGATGATGTCACACATGGCAGCACAGTCGGTAGGGGAGAGCCCTATTGAGCCAGCCATTGTTGCTGCGCCTCCCGTTGTCGACCATGTGGAGTCTAGCCGCGCCCATGTAAGAGAACTCCGAAGAGCCTTGCCTGAAAAATATAATGGTAATCTGGAGGGTGGTCGTGGTTTCCTTCTCCAATGTTAATTGGAGAAGGAAAGATTATAATTATATGGATTACGAGAAGATGACCACGATAATCACTCTCTTAACTAGGCATGCCCTCGGGTCTGGGGAATTGTGGTCTTTCCCCAGGTTCATCGCCCAGTTTCGAGCCATGTTTGACTATCCCGCAGAGGGGCAGGATGGGGGCGAGTGGCTTCTGCATCGTAGGCAGGGAATGGGCATTCCATGCCGCTGGACGTCTACATTGCCTGGGCCATTGCCGGAACCTGAGTCCATGGAACTGGGGATTACGAGGCTCACTGCAGAGAAGAGAGAGCTACGTCGGTGGAGAGCCCAGAGGGCACCCTCCCAGCCAACATCCCGCCGGAGTAAGCGGACTTAAGCGGGGTGTTCTCCAGCAAGAAAGCCAGGTGTCTCCCTCCTCACCGTTCCTGGGACTTTGACATAGACCTCATAACAGAAGCCATGCCCCCCCCCGAAGCCGGATGTGCCCCTCAGTGGACGAAAACAACACCATGGAGACCTACATCAGGGAAACGCTGGAGCAGGGGCACATCCACCATTCCACCTCCCCTGCTTCAGCGAGCTTCTTCTTTATCAAGAAGTAGGACAGGGGACTTCGGCACTGTATTGATTACCGAGGACTCAACAACATCACGATCAAGTACAGGTAGGCGATGCCTCTCGTCCCATCGGCCATCGAGCAGCTGAGGAGGGCGCGCTTCTTCATTAAACTCGAACTCCGGAGAGCCTACAACCTGGTGCGGATCCGGGAGGGGGATGAGAGGAAGACAGTCTTCAGCATGGCGTCGGGCCATTATGAGTACTTGGTCATGCTGTATGGGTTGGCCAACGCCCCTGCTGTTTTCCAGTCCTTCTTGAACGAGGTGTTATGGGTTATGTTGGGGAGGTATGTAGTAGTGTATATGGATGACATCCTGGTGTACTCCCCGACATACCCGGAGCATGTGGCCCATGTCCGTGCTGTTCTTCAACATCAGCTCGACCACCAGCTGTATGTTCTCCTTCAGCCCGCCCACCGTCTCCTTCCTGGAGTACCGCATCGCTCCGGAGGGCGTCAAGATGGAGGAGCTGAAGGTGGAGGCGGTGAGGTCATGGCCAGTCCCAAAGACAATCAAGGTACTACAGGCCTTCTTTGGCTTCGCCAACATCTACTGCCAGTTCTTCAGGGGATTCAGCACCATCGCCGCGCCACTCACGTTGATGCTGAAAGGCCAGCTACAGCGCCTCCATTGAACCCCAGAGGCGGAGAAGGCCTTCCTCGACCTGAAGGGCAAATTCGCCACCGCTCTCCTCCGATTTTCGAAGATGCTCCACTTCGTTCCACTGCCCGACCTCCCCTCTGCCCTCCAGTTCGCTAAGGTGCTTTTCCAGCAGGTTTTCCGGCTGTATGGACTTCCGGAGGACATCGTCTCTGACCGCGGCCTCCAGTTCACGTCTAGTGTATGGAAAGCCTTCATGTCCAGACTGGGAGTTACGGTCAGCTTCACGTCGGGGTACCACCCACAGGGCAACGGGCAGGCAGAGCACACCAACCAAGAACTGGGGAGGTTCCTCCAGTGTTACTGCCACGATAGACAAGGTGAGTGGGCCTGTTTTCTCCCCTGGGCGCAGTATACTCAAAACTTTCTGTGCCATTCCTCCACAGGTCTCACCCCCTTCCAGGTGTTCCTCGGTTTCCAGCCTCTGTTGTGCCCCTGCGTGGGGGGTTCCAGCGACCACCGGCCATGGAGGAGTAGTTCAGGAAATCTGACGAGGTCTGGTCCGTCGCCCATGTCCGCCCGCAGGAGGCAGTGTGGTGGCCGTGAGCGGGCGGATCAGCCATGGAGAAACGCTCCTGATTTCTGTCTGGGGGACAAGGCGTGGGACCTCCCACTCCGTCTGCCCTGTCGTAAGCTGGGTCCCCGGTTCGTGAGGCCATTCAAGGTCCTCCGGAAGGTAAATGACGTCACCTATGAACTCCAACTGACTCCACCATACACTAACATCTCTCCCTCTTTACATGTCTCTCTCCTCAGGCTGGTGGTTCCTGGTCCGCTGGGGGGATCCAATTCTGCAGTGGCGCCTCAGGTGGAGGTAGCTGAGGGTACGGCATACAGGGTTGAGGAAACTCTGAACAGGTCCAGTACCTGGTGGACTGGGCGGGATAGGGTCCTGAGAAACGGAGCTGGGTCCGGGCGGTGGACATCTGTCTACCGCTCCTGACAGCCGAATTCCATGCCCGCCATCCAGATCAGCCAGCTCCACGCCCTCGGGGCCGCCCGGGTCGTCGGCAGGTGGCGTTGTCTGGAGCTGCGCCTGGGGTGGGGTACTGTGACGGCTGCTCAGCGTGGCCCCGCGTGCTCTCACCCTCTCCAGCATTCCACCTCGCCGTTGTACTAACTGCCGGCTGGAGCAGATGGCAGCTGCGCACCCATCACACGCACACACACACCTGTTTTAAGTTAGTTGTTATGACGTCTATATTAGTTCCTGTTTGTCACCTGCACCTCACAGGTTATTGTGTCTGTATGTTGGCCTTTACAGGTTATTGTGTCTGTATGTTGGACTTTTTTTTTTCTGCCCCCTGCTTTCATGCCTTTTGCCAACCTTTCTTTTCTTAATTCTTTACTTTTTTACTTTCTACTTTAAATCTTTTACATTTGTTTCATTTTTGTTCTATAATTGTTTTAATCATATTTTTACAATTTTATGTAATTTTTAAAAGAGGAGCTCAGCATAGTTCTTCTGTACTTTTGAGTGATTTTTTTATGATGGAGGAGCTAAGACAGCTGTTGGAGGAACGGATCAACCGCTTAGAAGATTTAGTCACCAGAGCGCTCCTCCGGTCGGACTGTGGGTCCTGTCCGGTAAGTGAATCAACAAATGCTAATGCTAACATAGCAAAACAGGCTTACCTAAGGCTAGAGAACTCTAAAGATTTCCCTATACTTGATAGAACGAAGTCAAAACTGGTGAACAGATCAGAGCAATTTCAGAGCGAACGGCTGAATGAGACGATAAAACAGCTTGAAATACGTGAGAGTGAACAATTCATTGACTCTGTAGCAGCTACTCTAGGGGTTGAGCTACCAAATGCTAATGGACAGACACAGATTGGTATACAAGGCATTACTTCAAATCTTGACCACTCTGTCACGGACCTGGCTGACACTCTCCCCTGGACATGTGCTAATGCCATTGGATTAACCGCAGAGGCTTTCAAACCAGCCTTCCCCAATGACACATCTTACTGGCACAGCACTGGGGCTAGACCGAAGGCATCAACTCCAGCGGGGACTTGGTCTGATGTTGTGCGCCGCAGAGGCAAATCCAGCAAGAAATCAAATAAGAGAGCACTAACCCTCAATCCACCACCTGAACTCTCACTGCAAAACAGGTACGATCCACTGACTCTGAACAAAATGTGTGTAGATGAAACTAGGGAAGCTAACCACAACACTAGCATTAGGGCTAACCAAAATCCAAGAAATAGCCCTAAAACCACTGATAGGATGAGGGAAAGAAGAAACTTTGCTAACTCCACATCTGATAAGCCAGATACTACCTTGATTGGGGACGACATAACCAAGCATATCAGAATGGCAAAGACTGAAAACCTAACCATGGCTGA
>JACXGI010000897.1:0-48639 GCA_016801175.1 Esox masquinongy
ACTTTTGTCACCTGTGCTCACCATTATGCAGCACGGGTGCATCACAATGAAAATGTGTTGGCAAGTTATGTCTAAACAGGTGAAAAGTGCTTATGGTTTTGCCAAAAGAGTGATTGATTCAATCAGTGGGTTCAGGCAACTGAGCATTTGGTTCAGACAATAGGGTTTAGTGTTTTAGCAATTGAGAAAAACTGTAACATATATCCGTAGTGATGATGCATTTTGAATAGAAAAATAAAAGGATTAAGCCAGAACAGGTAATAGAAATCATATAGAAATAAATAAATAAATAATAATAATTATAAAAAAAAAAAAAACACACCCATGGATCAAACGTACAGTTTTACAATAAGCACCACGCATTCACCTGGTAGCAATATATTGCACGTATTTCTCCCATTTCGCCACATATTTTTCTGCCCTGTCATTGATGTTGAAAGAGATTTTTTCGTATGATGGCACTTTTGCCAACTCCGTGCTCCACTCCTGGAAAGAGGGCTCACCTGGGTTCTTCCAGTTTCTCATTATTATTTGTTTTCCAACCATTATACTGGTCTGAATAAATTCCGCTGTTCCATAGTTCGATGTCATTTGTGGATCATTTAAAACATACAGCCTCAGAACTCCAAGCTAGATTGTATTCACCAGCCAACCTTTCAAATGACTTTATATTATCCCTCTCATACAGGTTTGCTAGTGTAATAATTCCTTTTTCTACCCAATCTTTCCACAGAAGGGAATGTTTATTAACACGTAACTTTGGGTTATTCCAAATACAAGATTCAGAATTAAGATAGACATTGATATTAAAAGCTTTAGAAAACTTCTTCCACACATTACAGAGGTTGGATATGATAGGATGAGATTTTAATTCGGAGGGTATATTGCTAGACAGAGCATTTATAGGGGCAAGTGGGGAGAACAATCTCCGTTGATCTCTAACCAGGGAGGGGCTCTCTCAGGCGGCAGTGTCCACTGAGCTATATGTCTCAGGCAGAAGGCATAATGATACAGGGCTAGTATGGGGAGGCCCATGCCACGCTTATTGATTGGCACCTGAAACCTTTCTAATTTTATCCTTGCACGTCTACCATTCCATAAGAACTTTTTGCAAATTTGGTCGAACCTTTTAAAGTACTTTTGGGGTATTGCAATAGGAAGACATTGAAGCAAATAATTCAACCTCGGGATACAGTTCATCTTCAGGATGTTGACCTTTCCCCATAATGATAAGAACAGTGGTGACCATCTATCTGTATCTAATGAAATTTTATTAAAGAGTGGGTCCAAATTCTTTTCGATTATTTTATAAATTTGGTGAGGGAAGAGAATGCCAAGATATTTTATGCCTTCAGTAGGCCACTGAAACAGTCCTGCCTGAAATAAAGTTTTTGGGCAGTATGAAGTCAGTGGAAGGGCCTCTGACTTAGACCAGTTGACTTTATACCCTGATATCTTGGAAAACGACTCAATAACGTCCAATAATGCTGGGACAGATCTGGCTGGGTCTGAGGCAAGCCACAAGATATTGTCCACGTAAAGCAGAAGCTTATGTGTAGACTCATTAATTTTAACTCCCTGAATATTCTGATTCTTGCAAATAGCTGCCGCAAGAGGCTCAAGAGCTAGACAGAAAAGCCCTGGCGATAATGCAGAGCCCTACTGGGTGCCTCTACGAAGTGTGAAATAAGAGGAAATCAGACCATTTGTTCTCACTGCGGCCTGTGGGTCTTTGTAAAGAATATCTATCCGAGAAATGTTTGACCAAATCCAAAAGTTTTAAGCGTATGAAACATATACCTCCACTCCAACCTATCAAACGCTTTCTCAGCGTCAAGTGAGATAGCTGCTGTTGGATCGTTGGAATCCCGCACCGACCACATAATATTTATAAGGCGTCTCACATTATCAGAAGAATTTCTCTGTCTAATAAAGCCCACTTGGTCAGGATGGATAAGTGACCCAGGTGTTTTATCCAGTCTATTTGCAAGTATTTTAGATAAAAGTCTACAATCAACAGATATTAAGCTTATTGGACGATAGCTTTTACAGTCAGTCGGGTCTTTTTCTTTTTTAAGTATAAGTGTGATAATTGCTTGGCTTAAGGAGGGAGGTAATTTGCCAAATTCAAATGCTTCTGCAAGCATATTTTCAAATAGTGGTAATAGGTCTTCTGCATAACATTTAACAAAATTCTGCTGTAAACCCATCTTGGCCTGGAGATTAACCTGATGGTAGGTAATTGCATCAAGTATCTCCTGTGAACTAATAGGTAAATCTAAGTCCTCCTGTTGTGAGACACTCAGCTTTGGAAGGTTTAATTTGTTGAGAAATGACATTATCTCTTTGTCTGTGGCAGTGATTTCAGATGTATAAAGATTTATATAGAATTTCTTGAATACATCATTTATTTCCCTAGATTTAGTTGCAAGGCTTCCATCCCCAGTCGTCATTGGTGCTACCGAAGATTTTGACTCTTTTTGTTCAATGCACCTCGCCAAAATTTCCCTGCTTTATCCCCCGATTCAAAAATAGTCTGCCTGGCCCTGAACAAAAGATATTCAGTTTTTCTGGATATTATAATATTATATTCATATTTAAGGCGGGTCAATTCTTTTAAAATAGATTCAGATATATTCTTTTTTAATTTAGCTTCAGTGTTCTTGATTCTCCTTTCTAGATCTGTGAGTTTAGCAGCATTGACCTTCTTATGAGAAGAATATTGAATAATAAATCCCCTTAGAAAGGCCTTCATGGCTTCCCAGGCCACTATGGGAGAGGGAGCTGTGGGGACATTGGTCTCCACATATAGCCCAATCTGGGCTCGAAGATCTTCCTTAAATCCCACATCTTGTAATAAAGATCAATTAAAATGCCACATCTGTGATCTTTCTGTTTCCTGATATGGGGTCATTTGTAGTCTGACCATGGCATGGTCTGTTAACAGAATGCTATCAATTAAACAGGATAGTGTGGCAGGCAGCAAGGAGCCAGAAATTAGAAAAAAATCTATTCTTGAATGGACTTTGTGGGCTCCTGAGTAAAAAGTATAATCTCTGTCCGTTGGGTGGTTCAGCCTCCACACATCTGTTAGACCCATAGATGAACACATTCTCTTAACAAGAAAAACAGAGTTAGGCATTCTACTTAATGTTGGTTTACTTCTATCAAGGATTTGATCTAAGACAATATTGAAGTCTCCTCCCAGAATTATGGGATACTGTCCAATATCATGCAACTTACTTTCTAAGTCTACGAAAAAATTGGGGTGATCATCATTGGGTGCATATATATTGGCCAGTATCAGAGTATGTCCTTGTATCTCTGCTAGTATTATAATTATTCTGCCCTCCTCATCTTTAACCTCCCTCCTGAGCTTGAACTGTAAGCCTTTGTTAATTAATATAGCTACTCCTCGACTTTTAGATGACCCAGCACTAAAGGACATGTGTCCTACCCAGTCCCTGCATAATTTAACTGATTCCTGGGGACAGCAATGTGTTTCCTGCAAGAATACTACATCGTGTGTTTTAGTTTTCAGATGCCCCAATATTTTCTTCCTTTTAATTGGACAGCCCAGGCCATTCACATTCCAGGTAGAATAACATAATGACCTCCCACTGCAAGTCATAAGCAATCTTAATGTATTTTACTGTAGAATAAGTGGCCATTCTATTATGATATAAGATCCATGGCGCAACATAAATTATACACACTGACAAGAAAAGAAAAAGAATAAAAACATAATACCAACACCATAATGATATCAATAAACAGCAGACTGCTGGCCAGTCTGGTATAAAGAACAACAGAACCAGGAAAATTGTTGGAATACCACAAAAAAGTAAATCTCTTAGGTCCATGACTTATGGAACAAGGGCAGCCTAAAAGCCCACTGCCCTGAGTATCATATACAAAATTGTGTTCAGATATTAGTTAAGGAAAATATAGGGATTTTTATACCAAAATAAAAATTGTTGGCAACACAGGCCCCGGCTATGAAAAATAAGCACTCAAATGTCAGCTTCAAAATGGTTTGTGACGTGCAGAGCCGGTAATTTGAAATGATCTGTCCATGTCCAAAAACAAAACAGAGGACTGCAAATTTGCATATATACACCCTCTATCTCACATACCGTTACCATCCCGAACAGACGGACAGCAAGTTCTTGTGGTCTCCAAAGCATATCCCGAGCACGCCCAGATCGCATGATGCGCTGACACAGTGCCAGACATGTACTTCAGCGCCTCTCGATGTACTCCATTGCTTTATCTGGGTTATCAAACACCCGTGGACTCTGTCCACTGATGAAAATCTTCAGAATAGCAGGGTATAGCATGCCAAATTTAATCTTGCACTCATGGAGTGCTTTCTTGCAGTGTGAGAATGCTTCTTGCTTCCTTTGCGTCTCCCTCGAATAATCCGGGAAAATCATAACTTGTTTGCCGTTCCACATCAGGCGTTTCTTTTCCCGTGCTGCTTCCAGGATGACTTGGCAATCTTTGTATCGTAGCAAGCACGCCACAATCGTTCGACCATGATTCTTGTCCTCCGCTCCCAGCCGTGTCCCGATTCTGTGAGCGCGGTCCATCTCGATTCCCCCCGGGGTTGGATCAATGCCATGGGTCGCTGAGATAAACTCGTTCAGGAATGCAGTAACATTGCTCTTTTCAGCCCCCTCCGGTATCCCAACGAATCTGAGGTTGTTGCATCAGGATCTGTCTTCAGCTGTGGCCAGCCTGTCTCTTAGTAGTTGTATGTCCTCTTTAGTGGCTGCCGCCGGTCTTGCGTTTATGTTAGCTTGCTCTTCTTCTAGCAGACTCACTCGATCTTCCACTTCCGTAATACGAGAAATGAGTGAGGAGAGCTTTGAATCCACGGAACTCAGAGACCGACGAATTTCTTTCAGATCCGCCGTTTCCTCTAGTATCTTGCCCAGCATCCCATGAATCTGAGCCATATCAGGCTGGTCGGGCTCCATGGCAGTGCTAACTGTGGGATCTTTGCTAGCTGCTACTCCCTTCGAGCATATGTTGAGCTGAGTCTGTGCGGCTGAGCGAAGTTTTCTTTGTTCAATGTTACCGCCACAAGACAAACTTTTGCCTTCTTCTGACATTTTGAGTTCCACGTAAAATGTAGAAGAAAAATACCTATATCTGAACGTATTTTAGGATATAATAAGGATATTAACCCAAAAGACAGCAACAGCACACGTTTCAAGCAGCCATCGCTTGTCCTTGCATCACGTCTCCTCAATAATATTATGTTTTTATAATGTGATTATTATAAGAAGAATAGCTGTATTCACCTTTTATTTTATTTATGATGATGGGATGGTTAGTCCAGGTACACAGGTCGGGTTTCTCCTGATTTATTGATGCCTTTCTAATTCTATCTGTGTTTGGGTAGGGAGGCCAGTAGCAGGTTTTGCCTGTGCACCACGTCTGGGGGACAAAAGCTGTGAAGTTGTTTTCCTCTGGGAACTCAACAACAAAATACATATTTGACCTGCAAAAAAAAAACATTTATTCCCTATAGAATTAAGTAAAGCTTTCCAAAATGGTTCTATTTTATTATCATGTTATTTATACCAACACATACTATTAAGTAGCTAGCAAATTTTTTGTTGTCACAGTGCCGTGTCCATTAAAAATTGGGAGAGTGTAGTTGCCGTTGACTTTTATTTAGGGCTGGAAAATGATGGAGATGGTTTGCCGAGCAGGGCTGGTGGCTGGATGCAAAAGGTTGTTGGAGATAACTTGAGAGATTGTAGGCTGCTGTCAGTGCAGGAGGAACTTGGGTAGGGGCGCTTTGATGGTTCAGGTTGCTAGATGGGGCCTGCTTGCCCTGGTGTATAGTGTGGATGACCATACTAAATCATTCTCCAGCCAACCAGAAAAAAAAGGCAGGGATAAAGATGGCACAGAGAAATACAGAGGTCTTCAGATGAAGCAGCGGCATGGCAGAATAGTCATCTTTGTATGGAAGGAGAACATATTTCCATTGGACATTGGTGACTGGGGTATACTGTACATCATCCCTCAAACCGAACAGGTGGAAAATGTCCATGTTTGATGATAACAAGGGGTAAGGGAAAATATCTGCCTTGTTCCTAAATGTTTTGTAAGCTATAAAAGCATGTCCTTGGTTATCCATTAGGATGTTCAGCACACGGACCACCTCCATGTTCTTCAGTTGCACGTTATCATTTCCATTTAAAAGTTGCCCTGAGAAATGGCGGAAGTGCATTTTCTTGAACTGCTTTCCTCTGGATGCTGTTGCTGGAACAGGGTCATCACTGTGTGCCATTTCACATGAAAACTTCTCGTCCTTGGTGGTCTGTATTGCTCTGTGTTCATTCTCAGAAAGGCAGCCCATCACCTGCTCTAGAGGCTGGTTAGGTTTGCGGACCATCTTCTTCAGTTGTCCTAGAAAGTTCTCAAATTGGAAGGATGAGATATTATCCAGAACACCATATGTTTGAGCATCATCACAGGGGTGGAGTAGGCCATGCATATTATAAGTAATGTACTCTCTGCTGTACAATTTCCTGAAGTGGTCCACAAATAAAACTAGCAGGCTATGAGCGTAGTATATATAAGGTTTACAGAGAGATACACTCAGGAGGATGGTCATAGCAGCAGATAAGAGCATGAAGTTTTGATATATCTCCATGGGGATGCAACATTTCAAACACACCGGCCCTGTGTATTGTAAGAATGACGTAAATTTTATTGTCTTCCACCTTTCATACTCGGAAAGGGGTCTGGGTTTCCGGTTGAACTCGGATGGCATTTGAGGTGCATACTTTGTTAGCTCTGAAGATATTTCCCTCACAGCTGCTGGTCCTATTCTGGTTCTGAGAGGTCCTTTCACTCAGAAATACACTAACTTCTTAGTGACACCCAAACACACAAGGTGCATGTAGTCTAAGGGAAACTGTGTCACCAGGCCTATCGAAAGCAAGGATAATGGGGTTTCCCCACAGTAATGCTGGGCTTCTTCTCCATCGATAAACACATCTTGGTCACATCTCGGAGCTGCTGTACCTTGAGGGAATGTTATCCGCCCCAAATAATGCACCCCCCTCGCCTGGCACTAATGGCAACAGTGGAAGCCACTGTGACCTTTTGTTTTTCTAACAAATTAATGGACTGGGGCATCACACACAATAGCAGAAATTGCCACAGGCAGGTGTGCATCTTGGTAATGAATGCTTTCTGTTTCCAACTTAAGATCTTAATGAAATAATGTAGAAAATGAAAATAATATCCCAGTATTAAAAACTTTACAAAGATTCTGCACCTTTCAAATTGGTACCTCCATTACCCAGTTGGGAAGGATTGTAATTAGTTGCACATGTGTATTTATACATCAGCTCTGCATATTGCACTTCGTCCTCAATGTGTCAGCCCAGCAAATAAATGTTTTAACATAAGCTGCTGTCCTTTTGAATTTTATTAAAGTTATAAATAACTGGATAAAAATTATGGATAGCTTTATATTCATCCTTTTTAGTACAAGTACATACATACAATTGTCCCATGATTAACTGAAGTTGAGCACTCAAGAGATTGGGCAGTAATAAGAGTGATGGTATGGTATAGCAATGTGAATGTCATAATATATACACATGCATTTTGTTCAATATAAAAATATTTCTAAATGTTCATTTCAATATGCTATGAAAAAAGTGATGGGTCTAAAATGATTTCAGTCTCAGCTTGACTACGCAGTTTACAAGTCGCAATACGATTAACTTACACAGGAAAAACAAGCATAATTTTGTAAAATGAGAGGAATTGAATGAATAGGAAGTGTTTCTGTAGTTAACCTATTCGGTTGGATCACCATTGACAAAACCACCGGAGGTGTGCCGATCAGCACTCAGACAAACGTGGCTGGTTGGTCAGTCAATCAGCCTCAAAGATCCATATTTTGCTCATAAGCCGTTTCAATGTTTCAAATTGCAAAATAAAATGAACATTTCATACAAAGGTGTAGACTACAGACAGGACATCCGGTGTTGAGTGGGTAGAATCAAGGGTGTAGGACCCGGGGGGGACGGAGGGGACATGTCCCCCCCCAATGTTAGAAACGGGTTAAAGTGTCCCCCCATAATGTCGTTTTGCGTAATACTTTTATTTTGAAAAGATTGTCACGTCTGCATCGCGGCCGAATCCAACATTCTCATTCATTCTTTCATGACGAGCAGTGTGTGTAGGCTGGCTACATGTAAGTGGATTCATGTAGCAGTAAGTTTTGTTTTCACAGTAAGTACAATGTGTATAAACGTCAATAGATTTTCACCAGTGTCCTTTTGAGAACTTTCTATTCTTGTATTGCTGTGTGGGAACCTGCAAGCAAGCATTTTCACTTTAATCTTATCTATTTACACTATTACATTGCTGTTTTAAGTAATGTGTCCCAATATTTATTTGATTTGAATTAATATACGTAACATATTTTCTTGTTACCTGGAATTGGCAACATTCGTAAGAGGTGTAAAGATAACTAGGAAAATGGGTATTTGAAGCAGTGTAACTTCTCCCTGCATAATTCTCCTATTTGGAATAATAGATATATTACCATTAAAAACAAATCATTGTACTATTACTGGATGGATAAAGGTGTTTGGTCAGTGATTCACTTAGTTGACAGTAGTGGATGTTTCATGTCATATGAAAATTTCTGTCTCAGATATAACATTGTTGCTAATCGTAACATATTCAAATCCATCAGTGCCATCCCCAAAAACATTATTATATGTTTAATTAAAGGTATTTTAACAAATACTACTCCGGTCACCCCTTGTCTACCACAGCTTTTAGTTGGGGGCTGTCACTTCACTGTAGTCAAAATCCTAAACAAAACAATTAGAAATATGTTTAATGACATCTCATACCCGACAGTATCTTACAGGAACTCAATTTCACAAATCTATTTGAAGTGCACTATTCAAACGTTACAAACTAAATATTTACGTTTTCCCATAAGTCCCAAAGCAAAAGAAATCAATTTTAAACGGAGTGTATTCCATCCAGTGATCGGTTACGACAGCGATTTAGAATTAAAATCAATAATTGTGTATTTTGTGATGACGTTGAAACTACTGATCATTTATTTTTCCTAATATGATGTATACAAGTATTCAGCCTAATATGATGTATACAAGATCTCCTATGTTATTTGTGAATATTGTATTGTGTGCTCTATGTTTTTACTTCTTTTGTATTTTGTTATTTATTTATATAAAATATATATATTTTTTGCTTGTTTTATTACCATCTTTATTTGTGAACCTCGTTATGTAAAGCTTCAAATGTAGATCATGAATGTCGTTAATGTTTGTATATTATGAAAGTATGGTAATACATTTTTAAAAAGTAATTAAAAGGAAATTAATTGGCGCCATCTTCGACCCTGCCCCCTTGGTGCGCCGGAACAGTGGACGTGCAGCGTCAGATGCAAGCCGGGCGATGTCGTGATTTACGTCACTGCGCACGCGCAACCCAGAATACCTCCTGCCAGCAGTGTGCGTGTGACAGCTGCCTGCACTGATGATATCCATGAACGGTGAGTTTTAGAACATGTCGAATATTATTTGTCACTGCTTTTGGCCGTATTGTATATTTTGAAGGTATTTGCACGACGTTGTAATTGATCTAATCAATATCTTACAGGTGTATCTTTCTGTTATTTGGTTATATTTTGTAAAATTGCTAGCTAGCGTTAGCTAGCCAACTGTCTCAAGGCAGTTAGTTAGCTTAGTAGCTAACAGGCAGTCATTGACCACTCTGCTGGGTAGCTAAACATGCCATTTAAGGAACTATGTCAGACTTCATTCCCGTGGCAAAATGTGTTTTTCACAATCTATCCCAGTGGGAGTATATTTGTATGGCCTGTTAGCTACTGTAGTTACTCGTGTGTGAGTTGCAGACAAGCAGCTGTGTAAGCGTAGTGACCTAGCCTTGTACACGTAGTTAGCTTTATGTGACGTTATTCTCTGATCGCCAGCAGTGTCCAGCGGTAATAACAACCCGCATAGCACCACCCACAGTAAGAAGCATAGGAAGAAAGGCAAGAAACATCGAAAAGGATCGAGTGACAACACCAGTTTGAATATTGAGTGAGTAACTTTAGCTGCTGTAACGCTATCCCCATCCACCTGTTTATGCGTAGGCTATCATCATGTACTCGATCTTGCTTGTGATTATGTCTAGTGTAGCATGAGTAGTTATGTTCTAAAAATACACAGAGGCGGTCGAACCACTCACCTCTCCAGATAAGCACATTGACTCACGCCTCCTCCCTGTGACTATTTTTGTTTAACCCTGGCAAACGTTAACAATACCAATATCACTCCTGTCACATGTCACAAGGAGGTTTCTCTAGTTGACCATTATCCCATGGTAATTGCATAATCCACCAATGAATTTCAGTGATAGGTGGCAGTCAGTTCTGTTTTTTTATGTAATGCATGTCTCACTTGTAAAACACCAACCCCTCATTGTCTGTGTTAAAGCTTACCAGAGCAGAGCTCCGTTTACCAGCGCATACGAGTATTTACATTGCTGAATGTCAAGTCAAAGTCTTGTTAAACAATTAATATTTTCAGTGTGCAATAAAATAATCTTATAGGTGGGTATTGCTGATTGTTGTTTGAACAAACCTTATTGAGACATGTGGTTTGTGTGTTTTTGTTTCAGGTCCCAGCTTCCCACTACAGATGAGTTGTGTCGCATCCTCACAATACACAGGCCTGTGACTCCACCCAAGACACCTCCCCTCAACCTGTCCCAGAGCCCACCGGTCCTACAACCCCCTGCTTCCATTAACCTCTCCCAGAGCCCGCCACATTTATGTCCTGCTGCTCCAACCACCACGCCACTTCCTACGCCACTTACTCTGTCTGACTACTCAGAGGCACTGTCCAGTCCCATAGCACCTTCACTATGTTTGCCTCCTCTACTGTCCAGTACTCCACCTGAACCACTAGCCACCCCTCCACAGGCTCTCAGCCCACCACCTCCCGACTTCTCCCCTCCGCCACCAGAGCTTCTCGGTTCAGACGATGAGGAACAGGAGGATCCTTCAGATTACTGCAAAGGTAAATCATAGTTAAATGCATTGGACCTCTTCCACAATGGAACATTGCAATCGTTTCAGTGTTTTATTGGTCACAAACACGTTAGAGCATGTGTTCTCTGATGTTTTGGAATGCTTGTATTTCTACTAAAAAGTGTTTGTCGTGCATTTTGTCAAATAACACGAAAGAAGGAGAGGATAAGACAAGTACAAATGACCCAGGAGTCTGCATAGTAGGTATATTCACACTATATGTGACGAACAACGATGACACAATAAGGCTAACAGTGTGCTCTTTTGTATATTTCAGGTGGATACTATCCAGTGAAGATTGGAGACTTGTTCAATGGCCGGTATCATGTAGTCAGGAAGCTTGGTTGGGGTCATTTCTCTACTGTATGGTTATGCTGGGACCTGCAGTAAGTAACTGATATCGATTTTTTTTTTTACTGATCTGTACCTTCAGTACACAATGCAGAACTTCATGCTTTTAATCTTGTTTGTTATTCCCATCCATTTGGTGCTGAATAGCTAGGTTTTCAATTATAAACATGATTTTTTGTGAAGGAACTGGATTTCGACCTGTTTTAGATTAATTCCAAATAGTCAATGAATCAATGTAACAAATTAATTTAATATATAGAGTATTACAATTATTACAGTTTCAAAGATAAAAGTTCTCTGGAGATTCAAGGTGTTTGCAAGAGCAGAGAAGCATGCAGAGTTCAGGAAAATGCAAGAAGAGACCTTTCCCAAACCCTGCTATGGTTTTTATCCTAAAACTAAAGAGTGGGTGTCGTTTGGCTAACCTAGGAATCACAAGACAAGTCCTGAAGACTAGACCCTCTTATCAACTAGGGACACATTCCAATCTATGCCTCCTAACACCATATTGTAAAACAATGATCTACTCATGGGTTCAGCATAGGGTGATTAAGACATGACCTTAGGTTCTGTAGTCAGACCAGAGATAAACATTTGTGACATAAACATTCTGATGAAAGAACATGACCAGATACAGAGTATAGGCTAGGAAAGGACAATTGAGGGCATAATTACAAATGGCTAGACTAAATACTGAAGAATCATTGAATATTTAATTAAACATAGAATTGACATTTTCGGTTCCTTCAGTCCCCCTTTTGTGTCCAAAAGGACACAGTAAGCATTCACATTAAAGTAAGATTACTCAGAGGAAAGACAGTTATACAGAGACAGAAACAAAAGCAATGACAATTTACGAAGAACAATAAGAAGCATAAACCAGGAAAAGTGAGTTCAAAATAAAAGATTTGATGACATATCATGAACTTCTTAAAACCAAAGATCAGTGATCACTACTATGAGAGTAAAGAAACGAGATGTTCTCCTTTAATTGTTTGTGATTGTTAATGATATTGGAAAAGACACGCTTGTCAATTTCAGAGCAACGAACTAGGCCACACACCATGAGTAGATTGAAGTTGGCACACTTTTTTAGAATAATCATGTGGCATGATTTTAAGCCAGTAAGGCGTTATAGCCAATTCGTCAATGAAACGTAGATATTAAACATATTTTGTCAAGGGCTACCATGACACCATAAGTTGGAATAAGGCCACCAAATTTAATTTAACCACAGAACAAACATCTAGGAAACATGTATCATTTCGTATCAGTGGAATAATAGCAGTAGAAGAAACATTTTATGGAAATCACTAATGGTAAAGACACAGAGACTGTAGATTATTTTTACAAGTAAAGCTTTATTCAAGATTTGAAACCTGGAGTAGTTAACAACACTCTCAGCAGAATCAGTTGAAGAGCTCTCAGTTGAAGGTTGAGCTCAGTCCTATTTACATTCAGTACAGCCGACTGTGTCCCCTCCTATGCATGGTTAGTCTACATGCCTCACCAGCTTCTCTGCGAACTTCGGCTTAGAAGGATAACAAGATGTTTACAGCCCTTGAGAAGTTCAGCCAGCACTATAGCTATCTGTTGTAGGCACATCCTATACAAGTGAGCAGAGCCGAAACACAATGGCCTGACTAAATTACTGCATTATACTTAGAATAAGCAATATGATTTCATTGTACTGGGGAATAAGAACATTTCTACCACATTCCCTCATTTTTAGACTAAGTCTCAACAAAAATATATTTTAAACAGTACAACCAATGAAAAAACTAAACAGTTGGAAGTACATCATATATTCCAGCAAGAGCAACAGATTATCATCCAAAAAAATAATCTCCTACCATTAATCATCATTAAACTAATATTGATTAGATGCAAAACAATCAACAATCTTTTACTAATGCATAAACATTTCTTCCCATATCCTAAGGAATGGGTGGTGACAAAACTTTATTCATGTTACAGTCACAAAAATAATTTCAGCAAGCACCGATTATAAAAATAGTCATGGTTTCGTTGCAGTTGTCATTTATGTCCTCCACATTGATCCCTTGTACAACCGCATAACATTCATGTGCCTGTTGTCTAGATCAGTGTCAGTGTAAGTGAGGTTAAGTGGGAGAACAGCTTGTGGTTCATCAGCATCCACATCAGCGTTTCCCGTGGGCTGTTGCCCAATCATGCAGTTAGGCGGTCCTCCTGTAATGGCTGGGGTGGCTGTTATTTGCTAGACTCCAGTCTTGAGCCCACCGTGGGCTTGTGCTGAGGCGGCTATTATTTAAGTCCTATCGTTGGACTATGCTGCTGCTGTTTGTCCCTCGAGGTTCTCCGTTGTTTCCCCCAGCCTCCATGGTCCAGATAATGGCGGAAAGAGCAATACTGACGATGAAGGCAATGAATGTGACCTTCAGCACGCCCTCCTCACTACTCCATGGCCATCGTGGTGGTCGTTGTCCTGGCATCAGCTGATACATCGTCATCAGGGTCGTATGGCACCTTCCTGCAGTGGCTGGTGTGGACCCACGTCACTCTCTCAGCAACCTTCACGGCCGTCTGGGTGATCAGTAGCACCTGGTATGGCCCTAACCACCTATGCTGATGCCAGTACTTTCTACGGAGGTCCCTGACGACAACCCAGTCACCTGGTTAGATCATGTGGAGTTGCCCTACTTTTGGCTCAGGCAGGGCTGCTTTCACCCTAGGAAAAAAAGACTTCAACACATTAAGTGTGATGCAATAACTCACCATCTCGTCGTCACAGCCTTGCAACGTCAGTCTATTCTGTGGGAAAGGAGTGATGATCATCCTCATTGGTCTGCCTGTAAGCACCTCCATGAGGAGAAAGACCCGTAGTGCGATGCTCTCTCCCTCGCATGTACATTAACCCTCCAGGGGCCAAGGGGATTTCGGACGGATTTCACTACTTGGACATTTTGGGTCCTAGATTCATTTCTGTAACAGATATCTTGGAGTGTTGTATATCCTTGTATTCCCAACACCCTCAGCTACAAGAATAACACATAAAAACAGACTTCTGGGTCACCATGTAGAAAAGTCAGCTGTTTGCAAGGCAAAAAAATATTTTTCGGAAAACATTTCTGCCATTCAGGATGATAAAATTTGATTGAAACCCTTATGAAGTTTTGTTTCAATGGTATTCCCTGATAGTTCCATGCCTTTACTGTCATATTACTGTGCATTGAGTTGAAACTAATGAATAAAACAAATAATAGGTCAAAAATATAGGCACCCAAAAAAATGTATACCTAGAAATAAAACATTATAAAATTATTTATAAATAAAATTAAATTTCTGTTTTCGTGTAATGACACCAAACGAGATCGGTAGAGCAGTTCAGACTTTATGAAATCAGAAATATTACCAACTTTTCCCAAAAACCCATGAACATCCTCATACTATGTTGACAAAAGAACATTTTCATATCATTTTTATAATACAAATGACATAATAGGATGCCATTTATCAAAAATAGCGATGTACTCACTTATAATCTGGATGGGTCATCTGTCTGAGCTGTCTGAGCTGGATGGTCATTGCGCGTGCCTGGTAGAAAGTGTTCCTGGACAGAATAACCTTCCGCAGCCTCTGGATTACGTTAAAAAATGTGCTAAAATGTTTTGGATGAAAACAAAGAGCTATCTTGCATAAACGGAACGGAAACTACTAATCGCCATTATTGATCAGTGATCAGTGAGATGCGCAATGTTGTTTATCGTCTCTATGGAAGTGACTTCTATGACGTCCCATCATTCCTAGGTTGCAGAGATCATGTTTCCCTAGAACAAGTATGGTACAAGGGCTATTTGTGATTCGGGCGACAAATAAACATAGGAAGACTTGGCTAATTCAACGCGTAATGGTGACCGGTTTGGTCCAAATCTACCAGGCGGACTGTATTGGCCATATGTATACAAACTCTTTTCCAGTCGCTTTGTTAGAATGCCTAGATTAGCAAAAGCCTGCCGTAAGATTCTGTCGATTATTTTTCAGGATAATTATAGAAATGTAGCCTACGCTATGCGCTTCGGTTGGCGACCATTTTGTGGAGTCTGTTTGGCTGTTTATTCCCATAGGGATAAACGTTCCTTTTGTTTATTCACAAACGGAACGCTTCACGAATATTTCTAGATATAATCCCAAAAAAAACTACACCATACATAATAACAGCCTTCTGAGAAACTTTTTATACTGTATATATGCAATAAATGCAAAACACACATGCATTTTTTTTGTTGTTTTTATTATCCATAAATACAAGAACTGAAAACCACCATGAGGTTTTGTTTCAAGCACAAATAACAATAAAGAAATAGAACTATGCACATTTATTGGGATACTTTTTTTTACCCAAAAATAAATAGGTAAACAGAAAATGTACAATGTCTTTTGTGGCTGTGCCACAGGTGGAAGCAGTTCCTATCTGCTATCAACTGTTCTGTGAAGAAAAAAAAAAAAATATAGAACTATTTAAATTTTTTGGGTAATTTCCCATGAATCAGTTGTTACTCAAAAATAAATGAGCAAGCAGAAATTGTCATTTTAGCTGTGCCACAGATGGAAGCAGTTCCTGTCTGCAATCAAACAGAGTGACACATCGCATTCACCGCATTTCTAGGGAGTGTCTTTCTTCAAACCATTTTGCTTGCAGAGCTCACACCTGAGGCGTCCAGCTGTGTCCCTCATGCTTTGGTCAGTTGGCTCTCTGGTAGGCACAGGGGTATGTCCGGTCTGTTTTGGTGTGGCAGCAGCAACCAATGTCACCCCACACAACTCAGCTGCAAGCTGTTCAACAAAAAAATTTAGCTGTTGGTTATAGCAATGTCCAGGAAATGGAGGAAGAGGGTCCTGTACCACCTCTTGGTTGAGTGGTGCTCTGAGTAGTACTGAATGAGTTGGTCAGACAAGTCAACACCTCCCATGTACTTATTGTATTCTATGATGGGGGTCGGGATTGGAATGTGACTTGTCTCCCAGTGTCCTTCCCTGTTCTTCTGCCTTCTCTGTACTGTGTAACCTGAATATGCAGTATGAATGGTGGAGCACATTGACACTTCCCTGTTGTCCATCCATTTTGTGAAGAGGAGGTCGCCATCTCTGATCCATTTCAGGGATCCTCTTGGGGACTTCCTGGTCAGAGCATTGACCTTGGTTTTTGGAGCCTCCTTTCTTCCTTCACGAATGGTCCCACAGGCTCCAAACTTCAAGTACCTGAGGTGTCTGAACAGATGTGGGCTGGTGTAAAAATTATCGCAGTATCAGTGGTACCCTGAGCCGAGGAATGTTGTCTTCATCAGCCCCACCACAGAGTCAAATGACAGTCCACAGCCAGTGGCAAACTTGCTCTTCCCAATGTAGACTGTGAAGACACAAGTGTAACCATTGCTGGAGTCTGCCAACACAAACAGTTTGAAGCCCCACTTTGTAGGTTTGGCCTTCATGTATTGGGTCATCCCTGTTTTAGCCTTTGTGGCAACCATCCATTCGTCAATGGAGAGGTTCTGCCGGGGTTGGCAGAAGGACTTGCATGCTATTTTGATGTCATCCATAAGTGGCCTCACACGGAAGAGCGTGTCATATTCAGGTGTCCCCTTCTTACGGTCGTTGACCACATCCTCAGCAGGGTCACTCAGGTGCAGATTCCAGGAGATCACACGGAAGCTGTCCCTTGTCATCAGTGAGGCTGGAAAAGGGACACTGAACATGTTTTTGTCTCCAATAGTCCACTACAGCAGGCAACCTGAGGATGGCCATGTAAACAACAAGTCCAAGGTACTTGAAAAAATACAGGGGGGTGAGGGGAGTCCACTTGTACTTTTTCCCGCTTTCAGTGTACCTCGCAGCCAATTTATTTGTGTTTTCTCACAGTGTTGACCATAGAGTCACTGAAGAGCTTGAATAAGCTCAGTGGACTGTCTTGTACTGATGGACCAGGCTGAACCCCAGGGGTCCTGGCCGGGAAGAAACGGGGGACAATGGGTGGCACATCCTGCTTCTTCTCCGACTTCCACGCTTGGGCAGGCGGGACAGCTGGTGTGGGTCCATGTGGTGAACCTGATATTACTTGGGTTGTTTGTGGTGAACCTGATCTTCCTTGGGTTGATTGTGGTGACCGTGATCTTCCTCGGGTTGATGGAGGCCTTCGTGGACGGGATCTCCTCGGCTCTAGTGTGGTTGCAGGGGTGGCTGGTCGTGCAGGAGATGATACTGCAGAGGAGGTGGCAAGCCGTGCAGGAGCTGATACAGGGGCTGGTTGCGGCAGGGGTGCAGTGGGGGTTTTGGGTGGCAGCAATCCAGCAGATGTACTTGGTTGGCCTTCATCATCTTGGCTAGAGGAAGGATAGGTTTAGGAAATTAGCATGACATTGCTCAATAGCATTTCCAATGTGAAAAGAATAGCCAGGAGTCAAATGTACACTCATTGAAATAACAAAGCCCTATGTTAAATAACACATCCCCCATAGACACAGAACATGGTGGTAGTCTAACCCCTTTGTCTCTATTCATGAGGTGTTTCAAGCATGGCTTGCAAAAACATATGCCCTACCAAAAAATCCTGTGAACTTATCACTAAGTCTGTATGAGTACATACCTCAATAAAACCTAGAGCAAATCCAATGTTATCCCGGACTGGGTTCCGTTACTTATTTTATTCTATTCTATGTTCTATATACCAGAACAGTAGGTTACTAACTGTAACAACAAATCGCGAACACCCCTGTATAAAATACGTGTTCTATTTACCAGAACGGTAGCCTACTATGTAACAATAGGCCATGGACACCGCAGTATGAATTACGCATTATATTTACTAGAACGGTAGCTTACTATGTAACAATAGGCCATGGACACCGCAGTATGAATTACGCATTATATTTACTATTACAGTAGCTTACTATGTAACAATGGTCCATGGACACCGCAGTATGAATTACGCTTTATATTTACTAGAACGGTAGCCTACTAACTATGTAACAACAGTCCATGGACACCCATTTACGCATTACGAAATAATAATGGTGATCCCAACATGACTGAAATCTACTTAAATTTCATCCTCCATTCGGTCAATTCCATCGACTAAATCTTCTTCCTCGTCTGTAAGAAAGTCATCCCGGCCAGAATCTCCTGCAGCATCTTCGTCACTTTCGAAGATCTGTTCCACGACTTGCTGGGCTGTAAACCTTTTTGCCATCTTACAGAAACAAAAGTTTTCTTTGTTGTTGTTCAAAAATGTTCTTTGTAGGAATGAAAGCGAAGCAATTTCTCTGTTGATACTCTCTCGACTGATGCGTTGGGTAAGTAGAGGCCACTTGGAATGGATGCTCGCGTCTTATCCCTGAGATTCGCGGGGTATGCTAATTTGAATTGCTATTGAATGCCAGGCGTTTACGATTGATCAACAAAGATTGACTTTTAAACAACGGATACAACTAGGCTACATTTCGTGACGTGCTTAATGGCTGCCATTTTTGGTGCAACTTTGTGGTCGTCTTACGAAGGCTGTGATACACGCATGAACACAAACCTTATATCAATCGCTTCATTGGAATGTGCAGCACACGGCAAAGAAAACAAAGTTAATAGCTATAATCATTTGGATTCTACGAATAGAAATATACAGTATGCGATTTTTCCGCGGATCCGCGGATTGAGGCTCTGGAGGGTTAAGGCGAGTGGCATCACTGTTACCCATGACAACTCTGTCTCAGCCATCAGTTTGGTTTTTAGCATTTGATTAGCTCTCTCAACCAAGCCACCACTGGCCGGATGATAGCTACAATGTGTGTGCACATCTATCTTCAGATTAGTGGAGATGCATTCAATTACACTATTTACAAAATGGGAGCCATTGTCTGATGTAAATTTTGATGGTAGGCCCCATCTGGGAATAGTTTCCCGCATCAAATTCTTTGCGACAGCGATGGCTGTGGCTTGTTTGCATGGAAATGCTTCTACCCACTTGGAGAATGCATCCACCATTACCAGGCAATATTTGTATCCCTGGCATGGAGTCAACTCAATGAAATCCATCATTAAGTGATCAAACTGCCCCTCAGGCCTTGGGTAGGCTGACATTGGCATCAGTGTGCCCCTGCCCACATTGTTTGTCATACAAATCACACTTTGCACAGAACGTTTCGGCATATAGGGAAAATCCTGGTGCAAACCAAAAGTTATGTACAATATTCACAACCCCACCCTTGGAAACATGTCAGCTACAGCATTACCTTTAGAGACGGAATCAGAGGCGTTAGTATGAGCCTGACATTTGCACACAGAAATGGAGTCTGGTAGTAGGATAGAGTCCAGTAGATTAGCAACTAACCTAGAGTGACAGATTGTCTTACCAGATGCTGTTAGGAACCCCGGCTGGCGCCACAGAGTCCCCAAATCATGCACGACCCCAAAGGCATATCTGCTGTCTGTGTAGATATTAACAGACTGATGTTGGGCTAGAATACAGGCTCTAGTGAGTGCAAACAGTTCAGCTGCCTGAGCAGATAGGTGTGATGGGTAATCTAGCACTTTCAACTACCTCTAATGCTGAAGTGACGGCATATGCTACCAAGGGCTCCCCTTTGGGGGAACGCTGGGCTGAGCCATCCACAAAAAAACTCAAGATCCGCATTATCAATGGGTGTTTCTGAGAGGTCGGGTCGTGGCATACTGACTTCTTCCACCATGGCAGCACAGTCGTGAGGGTCACCATCATTTGTAGGCAAAAGAGTAGCAGGGTTCAGAACAGTGCATCTCTTTAGCGTAACATGAGACATTGTCAGGAGAATGTTTTGGTAGTGCAGTAAACTAGCAGGGTGTAACTGAGTGCACAGTGAAACGAACAGTGAGAGGGAACATGGCAACAATGTCTGCACAAGCCAGAACAGCCTCAGTAGCTGCGGCAACTGCCCGTAGGCAGCAGCCCAGAGCCCGAGAGACTAGATCCAAACGCTTGGAGTAGTACGCCTCCGGCCTCTGCTTCCCACCATGGTCCTGTGTCAAAACAGAATAAATAAACCCATTTTTTTCACAGAGGTTAAACAGCTTCGCACGATCCGGTAAACCTGAACAGGGAGAGGTAGACAGGGTTTGAGACGCTCCAGGGAACACAGTCTGTCAGTGGTCCAAACAATTTTGTCCTTCATGGCCATTTTGTGGCCATGAATGAGATCAGATAGAGGCTGTGTGATTTCAGCAAAGTCTGGAAGCCAGGCTCTGCAGTAGCCGGCCACACCCAAAAGGCTCATCATTTGGGCTTTGGTTATTGGTTTGGGGAGTTCCAGCACTGCTTAAACGCGTTCTGGACCCAACGATCTACCGTTAGGCGTGATGTCATGGCCTTGGTACCTAACAGATTGTTGGACAGAAGTTGCAATTTTGTTTTGGAAACTTTGTGGCTATTCTCAGCTAAGAATTCCAACAACGCTCTGGTATCAGTTTCGCAATCTTTCTGAGTCTCCGAGCACAAGAGTGAATCATCAACATATTGTATGAGCTTACTTCCAGCCGGAGGTACGAACCCCCCAAATTTTTAGCAAGCGCCACAGAGAAGACAGCCGGAGACTCAACGTACCCCTGAGGGAGGACGGACCAGGTCCATCGCTTCCCACGGAACGTAAAAGCAAACCAAATTGAGATTCCTTTGCCACAGGAATACTGAAAAATGCATTAGCCAAATCAATAACTGAAAACCAATTTGCGGTTGGTGGAACATCAGATAAGACAGTGACAGGGTTGGGAACGACAGGGGAACAAGCATGTATTACTTCATTAACAGGTCTAAGATCTTGAACAAATCGCCAATCCCCATTAGCTTTACAAACAGGAGGGATGGCAGTGTTACATGGAGAATCAGGGCACAGTATTATGGCACCCCTCCCTACCAGGGAATCATGAACAGTAGCAATCCCTTCTTCAGCTTCCTTACTAAGAGGGTACTGGGCCCTACTGGGCCTGAATGTGGATTTGGGTGTGACTGTGAGAGGCTGAACGCCCTTCATTTGTTCAATATCAAACTTATCTTTAGCCCACAGTGTATCAGGAAGGCATGAAGCAGCGGGGAATCAACAATGAGATTGTTGATTCATTGCCTTTCATGCCCAATTTGCACATGAGGTCTCTGCCAGCCAAATTGCAGGGACAACATGTAGATAAAATGAATTGGTGCCGATTTGGAATACCATCTACAGATAAAGGCATAGTTAAAGGACTCAATCATCTCTACACCAGATGCACCTACATTGTGCACAGTTTCATTTGACATGGGAAAATTCAACATGGAGTCATGCATGATAACAGACATTGCAGCACCAGTATCTACTAGAAAACTTAAGGGCTTACCTTCGATCAGAAGGGTAACACAAGGGGTATCTTTGGACTTGGTAAATCTCTTAAGGAACTGCTTCTGTGAAAAATTGTCAGCTGTCTCTGCTACACTTCAGTCATCCTTAGGTTTATTGAGTGTGACATTGTGTGGTGGTCCCGTCTGCCATCCGCCACCCACAACTTCCCGTCTCTCCGGTTCAGGGCACCCTCTATAAAAGTGACCATATTTACCGCAATTGTAACATGACTGATTTCTTGTCTGGTCCCCGCTCCGTCCCTGTCCACCTCTCCCTTGGCCTCGTCCTCCCTTTTGATTTCTTCCCCTCTTCTGAAAACCACCAGTTTCTCCCCCTTTTCCGCCGAATTGCTGACCTTGTCCCTGATAATACATGAGCTGAGCAACCTGGAGCTTGGTGTTTTCCTTGTTTGGATGTAGCCTTGTTATCAGCGGACTGCTGCTGCCGTTCCGCATGTTTACAATGTTCAATCACAGTCTGTAGAGGTACTGTCTCCCACGAGTTTCACAGTTTTTCTCAAAGCAGGCTGGAGGCCATGCATCAGGGCAGCCTTTAGCGGGCTGTTATAGTTCTCAGAGCTGGTCAGGCCACTGTATTTCCTGAAACACTTCTCCAACCCATCTTTGTAGTCTTCCATGGATTCTTTAGGACCCTGTACACAACTGTGGATCGCAGCCCAATCAGTCACTGTAGGGTAGACAGTCTTAATTCTCTCCAGGAGAAGAGTAAGTTGAGTTTGGTATGCCCCCTCTGCGGACCAGAGAAGGTCCTCATTGAACCCCTCCTGGACGTCTGCCCAGCGATGTTACTTCCTGGAACGTGTGATGTGTGCGATCTCTGCTCCCGATGGCTTGTACAGGCGCACCAACTTGATCATGTGAATCCCAAACTCAGCCGAGTCCTTGGTGGAATCTGGCATTTCATTAGCATTGTCTTTCAGTTCATCCTGTCTACAAGACTTTTGGATGTTGACCTCAGGCGTCCATTTGTTAAATTACTGGATTATACTTAGAATAAGCAATATGATTTCATTGTACTGTTTCTACCACAAACATTATTAGCAGCTCTGATTTAGATCGGAAAGGTTTTCAATACGGTCTAGACACATGACTAGGAATGTATAAATGTAAGATTGTGTGAATGCGTGTTGAAGTCTTCATCTCGGAATGGTCGGAGAACGAAGCGTGGAGGTTGTAGAAATAGTCCCTGGAGAATTCCAACGAAGTGGTGTAAACTAAGGCGACATTTTGGGCACACGAGTCTTGCAAAGCCATTGGATGGAGCTGGAGACATTTCTCCTAACCAGTGTCACACCTACAGAGTAGACAAAAGGGGCAAAAGAGGAGGGAAGAAAAGGGAAGACAAGGGGCAAACACGAAACAACTCGTCATAGCTCTCTGACTCCTCTCAGGTCCATTAGTGTTCATTAAGCCCTGATTAATAGAGAGGGTGAGGATGAAACAAACGACATACAAAATTATTATATACTTTAAATATCACATTCATCAGTTACATTATGAGACAAACTAAACCTGGAAATTAGTAGAGCAAGCGGGAAAATCATCCTGCAAGCGGGAAATGTTGTTAGTAGAAAATGGTGCTGCCATCGAGTTTGGCCAGGTCCAAACTTGACAAGAGCAGAGGTTGACGTCATGTACGTAATAAGAAGGGGTGGTCATATCTACTGGCCAAATATGGTGAAACTTCCCTTAGTACTATTGTTACATTACACATTTATTTTCCCAGAATAGAAATTTTGAAGATTGGTCATTCCAAAGCTATTTAGGCTATATTCCTTTTTTTTTTCTAGATGAGACCAAATTGGATTAATGTCATAATCACATTTTCAATATTCACGATTTGTAATAAGATGTCATCAAATATCACCAAACGTTTGTGAAGGATTGATCAGGTCCTGCCTGAATGTTAGTATTGTATTGATGAGAGAGAATATTTTGTGTATTTCTTATTTAACATTTGTTTACTTTATGGTTCACTTTTTTTCTCGTTACACAGTTGGGGATCAGTCTTCCAATATCTATTAATTGTTTTATGACTTTTACTTAATTTAGCATTTCTACAAAGCCCATTGTAAGTTCCCATATTTTATCTTAGTTTAAACACTATTACTTATTCACAACTAATCAGAGCATTAAGCTACATGTATCAATTAAACCAACACACTAACACATTAGCTGTCCTGTTGTTTGTCCACGTCAAACTCATGAATAAAGTTGACCAACATATCAAAATGTCACATTTAATCAAAATTAAATATCCTTTTCATATACCTTTTCTTGACTAACCAACACTGCCAAAAGACCCGCGGAAACAACCAAATCACCAAAAGACCCACGGAAATAATTACCTCTCGAGTAACTCTCAACAATCAACCTTCTCTACCTTCTGAAACATCATACTCTCTCTCCTTCCACATACCACAAGACTTTAACCAGCCATGCTCTCTATTCTCAATAATCCAACATACTGAAATACTATTGAATTATTTCTTACACATCTGGACAAAATCAAGTCTGAGATAGAACGTATTGCATATTAGATTGAACAAAATGTCTGGTCATGATATACATTCAGTAACTCAGTGTGATGCACGGAAAGACTTAACCAAATAATTTAGACGCCACACCTATCATCCCGCTGTACTGCACCCATGCGTTTCCACATCTCCCTTTTCTCTGTGTGATCTGTAGGAAGTACCTGTAAGACTGTGACTCTTTTGGCTAAAGGGTATGCAACCAGTTATCAAAAATCACAGATTTTTAGAGACTAGGTCATAATGAATATACCACTCAGCACATAAAGCATAGAGCTCAGCTACCGGGCAACGCCAGCCGAAAGAGTGCCCACGGAAACGGTACCACCACTCACCTTCCTTATGACCGCCCAACCAACCCAGCGGTCGTCATTCTCACAGCAGTCGTGCGGGCCTTCATGTCATGCATAAGGCTGCAGGGTTCAACCTTGGAGGCATTCCGGACACGTACATGGGGAGGGCAGGGAAAACAGTGTCCCATTTGGCACATCTGTAGTTAGGAACCGTCTTAATAGCTGTGTAGGTGAGGAGAGGCAGACACCCATGCGGGGTATGGAGGTGGATATCGTACCCTGTGATATGTTTTAGAGGTTGCCTGATAGTGGATTTTTAAAGGCCGACATAATAGTGATAGTTTGGAGCAGGTAAAAGGCGATAGCCGATTAATCGGCCGATGACCCATCCCTCAGATAGAGCTTTATGGTCATAACCATAAGCGCTATGTTTGGAGAGGGGTCAACAAGGCCTATAGTGAACAGACTGTCCACTGACCGAGATGACCGTCAACTCATTCGAATGTCACTCAACAACCATTCGAAGACATCAAGTGACCTACAAAAAGAATGGCAAACAGCTGCTGGGGTGAAGTGCACGCCGAGAACGGTTCGAAACAGGCTCCTAGGGGCAGGGCTGAAGTCATGCAAAGCTAGAAAAAAGCCCTTCATCAATGAGAAGCAAAGAAGAGCCAGGCTGAAGTTTGCAAAAGACCCTAAGGATTGGACCGTAGAGGAATGGAGTAAGGTCATCTTCTCTGACGAGTCAAATTTTCAGCTTTGCCCAACACCTGGTCGTCTAATGGTTAGACGGGACTTGGGGAGGCCTACAAGCCACAGTGTCTCTCACCCACTGTGAAATTTGGTGGAGGATCGGCGAAGATCTGGGGATGCTTCAGCAAGGCTGGAATCGGGCAGATTTGTCTTTGTGAAGGACGCATTAATCAAGCCAAGTACAAGGTTATCCTGGAAGAACACCTGCTTCCTTCTGCTCTGACAATGTTCTCCAACTCTGAGAATTGTTTTTTCCAGCAGGACAATGCTCCATGCCACACACAGCCAGGTCAATCAAGGTATGGATGGAGGACCACCAGATCAAGACCCTGTCATGGCTATCCCAATCTCCAGACCTGAACTCCATTGAAAACCTCAAATTTGATCAAGAGGAAGGAAGATGGATGGTCACAAGCCATCAAACAAAGCCGAGCTACTTGAATTTTTGTGCCAGGAGTGGCATAAAGTCACCCAACAGCAATGTGACAGACTGGTGGAGAGCATGCCAAGACGCATGAAAGCTGTGATTAAACAACAGGGTTATTCCACCAAATATTGATTTCTGAACTCTTCCTAAGTTAAAACATTAGTATTTTGTTGTTGAAAAATGAATATGAATTTTCTTTGCATTATTTGAGGTCTGATAACAATGCATCTTTTTTTTGGTTATTTTGACCAGTTGTTATTTTCTGCAAATAAATACTCTAAATGACAATATTTTTATTTGGATTTTGGGAGTAATGTTGTCAGTTGTTTATAGAACAAAACAAAACTGTTAATTTTACTCAAACACATACCTATGAATAGTAAAACCATAGAAACTGATAATTTTGCAGTGGTCTCTTAATTTTTTCCAGAGCTGTATTTTTAGCTGTTTTCCCCCCATAAAGTCAGTTATTCCAGTTGTGAAGCCTGATATTATAATGGAGGAAACATCATGACTGCATTCTCTCCAGAAACGCGGCTCCTCTTGTGGGCCTATGCATTGGTAACGGAACATCCTCAAGTGTGATTTGGTGGATTTCATCGTTGGAAATAATTGTTCTGCAATGGGCGATGCTGTTCTGTGATTTATCACTGGTCAGGAAGGATTACTACTCTTGCGCATCCCCTTACATTGTAATGCCACTCTTACAAACTATTAATGTTCGTGCATATTCCTGGGGTAAGGAGGACCCTAAAGTGTGCAATTTAATTTAATGAATGGATAGTTACATGGTTGGAGTATTAGAAAGAGAACGCTACATTGGTATGTAAAGTAAAAGTTTAATGGTTTCTATTTCCTCCCTGTCTTGTATTGTGAACAAGGAGCTGATAGTGTTGCGTTATATATTTGAAAGAGATCTTTTGTGGGGAGAAATAAACTGAAAACTGATACTACTTGAATGCCATTTGTCAGCCTTGCTGTACATTCAGCTGATCCAACGTTTACCCTGGGACCGCGAGGTTTAGCCCACGTTTTTCAAACCCTATCGCCAGAATCTTGGGTTGAAGGTCTTTTTGTGGAGTGGAGAGGAGAATTGCTTTCTGAGAAAAATAGCTCTGATTTTGTCTACTTTGAAAAACGTAATTGAAATTCTGTCGCAAATTTATGGCAGCTCCTCTCCAGCGCACTGTGTGCCAGCACTGATGTCTCGTAAGATCAAGGAAGAGTGCCATTCTATGGGGTCTTTAACAGTTGTTTAGATTACTGTGAGGAGTTAATCATACGCACACATTTTCAGCCAAAGTGGCCCCCAAATGATCAGATATGGCCATTGGCCCATAGTTGTGATAGGCTTGCAGTTACGGCTAGCCAAATTCTAACATCCATGCTTGCTAGCAAAACAGAGAGCGCATGCTTTTGACAGAGCAGCAGTTATCTTCAATCAAATGCATTAATGTCAGTCAATAACCAATAACTTATCAGGCTCATATAAACAAATTATGCTGTCTTAAAGTTAACTTTAATTTAAATATAAATTATCTCAGGTACATTTATATTTATGGATGTATGTATGGAGCCTCCGGCTCATCGCAAGGTGATATAAGTCGCAAGTGACTAGTAGAGGCTGTGCAGCTATCGGCCACTATCGGAGCCAAGTTCTGACGATAGTTTATAAAACGTCCTATTGGCGCTGATTAATCGGCAAAAGGATTAATCGGTCGACCCCTAAAAGGTTTGACTTCTTACAACCGTTCACATAGTCCATGACCCAAAGGCTGGGTGGTGGATCCATGACGCAGGAAGGGACACAGAAACAATAGTCAAAAGTCCCATAGTTCCGTTTGCTTGGATCCACGCAAGCTAACTTGGGTCCTGGTATGAAAGTCTTTTCAAGATGCTTGATTGCTGGGAACAAGGCTAGGGTGATTTTCAGAAGAGTAAATGATTACTCTGTCTCCGGAGACCAATCAACTGGAACGGAGCCAGGCACACCCCTCCCCCCTTCAGTGCATCATTCGGTGGTTTTGGCAAAATCAGCAAACTCAGGGATATAACAACGGTTGTAATTCTATAGATTCATAACAATGTCCCCTCACAACAATGAGGGAATAGTAGGTTACAGAAATGTGTAACATAGGAAGGCCACCTTAATTGGAGATATAGAGACCGGGAAAGGCAGAAAGTAATCAGACAAGCAGATTGAATATGGAACAAAAACACTGGGACCAGGAATAGTGAGGGTAAACGGGGACTAACCAGATATGTTGGAAAGGGTGGCAGGTTGGAAGCATGCGGCAGATTATGACCATTAATAGAAACCCTTGCGCCTGCATCTACCTAAGGCCAACAACCCTATTTCTAATGTTCATAGCAGCTCAAAGCCTTTGTTAATTCAGCCAATTGTTTCTGGATCTGTGCGAGTTCAAATTGGTAATTACATTGTTCTCTACGTCATGGCTTCCTTTGGGGACATTTTATCGGCCCAGTGGCAATTTGTTGGCAGGTATGGCATGGTGAAATAGAGGGGGACAATTTGATGTGTTATTCTGAGTTGTGTCTACATGATTGTCCTGAGTTAAGAAATCTGATCAGGAATTAGTCCAAGGCGGAATGTTCATATGCATGGTACCTCGGGGCATGATAGACGCGGACGGGTCCTTAGCAAGAGCTGTCGTCCAACTCAGTCAACAACACGTTCTGTTCCAGACTCTTGATTTTATCCGGCCTAGACTTTTAAGTCCTCATGATCTAATACAGAACTTATACAAATCATCGCCATTTTTCCACAAGCAGTCAGTGTCTGAACTCATTATCCATCCTTACATACACGTCAGCACGTTTGACGTTTTACCCCACACTAACTCCTAGATATTCATATGCCCATAGAGCGCATAGGTACGAACTGAATTGAAACCATATTTGCGTTTCAATTCAGCTGACTGTATTTCCTCAGTAAGCCATTTACACTGCCGGCCCACAACCCAAACAGTTTTTAATCCGTCCAGTGCCATTCTTTTTCTATACTTTTCAGATAAACTCGTAAGTACAATCTGTGCTACCTGTTTACTACAGCATTAGGTGAACTGACCAGACCGCTATTGTCTCCACACAACGTCATGGTTAAAGCGCACAGACACAAGAGTTAGAACACTGAAAATGCAATTGTAAATCTCTCAATCAGAATAAAAATTAAATAAAACTAACTTTATGGGGTCACTAATATGGTAATGTGTCTGTCTCAGTTAAACATCTATTATGCCTCACTAGCGCTAACTGCAAGGACCACACAGAAATCAATCACAATTATTATGCCTCACTGGAACAAACCGTGAGGACTCCCCAGAAATTAACTCCGGATTGGAATGCCCTACTACAAACAAATGCAGCAGGGACTTCACGCGACTAGGATTCTGGCTTTAACTCCCGAGCAACACTATACAGTGTCCCAGCACTATTTAAATGCCTCACTGCAAAAAAATGCCATGGGGACTGTCCAGGGGACAAAAGTTCCAGTTATAACTCCCGGGAACACAATAGGAATACATGCGTCCTGGTACCCAAAGGATGTATAAATGAGAACAGACACATACTTTGTCCAGGTTCCTTAAGTTTCGTTCAGTAAAACCTCGGTAGGACCTCCAATTGAAGGAACTGGATTTCCACCCGTTTTAGATTAATTCCAAATAGTCAATGAATTAATGTAACAAATGAATGTAATATATAGAGTATTACAATTACAGTACAAGTTTCAAAGATAAAAGTTCTCTGGAGATTGAAGGTGTTTGCAAGAGCAGAGAAGCATGCAGAGTTCAGGAAAATGCAAGAAGAGACCTTTCCCAAAACCTGCTATGGTTTTTATTCTAAAACTAAAGAGTGGGGGTAGTTTGGCTAACCTAGGAATCACAAGACAAGTCCTGAAGACTAGACCCCTTTATCATCTAGGGACACATTACAATCTGTCTCCTAATACCATATTGTAAAACAAAGTGATCTACTCTTGGGTTCAGCATAGGCATGACCTTAGGTTCTGTAGTCAGGACAGAGATAAACATTTGCAGAATAAACATTCTGATAAAAGGCACAGAGTATAGGCTAGGAAAGGACAATTTGGGACATAATTACAAATGGCTATACTAAATATTGAAGAATCATTGAATGGTTAAATAAACAGAATTGACATTTTTCGGTTCCTTCATTTGTGTGTAGGAGGAAGCGCTTTGTGGCCTTGAAAGTGGTGAAGAGTGCTTTGCACTACACAGAGACAGCGCTGGATGAGATAAAACTGCTCAGATGTGTGAGTGAATTTCCTATTCCTTTCCCTCTTAGGCAGACCCTCACTCAAAACTAATTGATGGCTACAAGACCAAGGGCATCCTCCAAAACAAATTTAGTTGTGTGGTGAACACGATCGATGCCATCCATAATCATTTTTCTTTGGTTTGGCAACTCAGCACTCTGGAGTTCTTGGCTGTTATGGTCTTAAGAAAACAGTTTCTGCAAATGCAGACAGATCAGAACACTTTTTTTCTAAATGACAATACAATTTTTATGCTTATTTTGTGTCTTAAGGTGCGAGATAGCGACCCAACAGACCCCAAACGAGAGACCATTGTACAGCTTATTGATGACTTCAAGATATCTGGGGTCAATGGAGTGCGTATCCTTTCTGCTGCTTGTGTGCTGCAAAAAGGTTTCGCTGACCCTGTCCCAAATGGAGATTGAACCTCCAATGGTGGAAGACAGGTTTGTGTCATCAATGATGTAGGGCCCATTTTTTTCCTTAGCAACAACCAAAGGATGGTAATGAAGGCATTGTAATGTTAGAAAACCTTTTCACTGACATGTTTTTAGATTAGATTAGTAGTATAGTACAATACAATGAAATGTAGTTGGCATCAAACCAGTGCACATAGAAGAGTCCAGAAAATGTACAAGTGAAGCAATTAAGAAAAATGTATGTTATAGGTGGGATGTATAAATGTGCAGTGAGGGCAAATGCAAGTACAAATGGCAATTCTAAATGTGCAATGAAGGCAAATTGAAGGTGCAAGGTAGCGTGTACATCTGAAACTCATGAAACTACTGAAACACACATGTAACTACTGAAAACGTCCTTATCTGACTCCAGAGTCCAGTAGTTCAAAGAGAGTAGTGCATAAAGTTCCCTGAGAGGCAGTACTAAATGGTGGGTATGGTTCTTGTTGGGTCACAGTTCAGCAGGATTACAATAGCTGGAAAGAAACTGTTCCTGAGCCTGCTGGTGCGGGAACGAAACAGAGACCTATACTGCCTGCCTGATGGTAGGAGGGCAGACAGTTTGTGGCATGAATGTGAAGGGTCCCTGATGATGCCGTGCGTCCTGTGCAGACCCCGCTTGCGCTGGAGGTCTACGATGGCTGGGAGCTAGGCAACAGTAATGTGCTGGACGGTTTTTACCACTCATTGCAGGGCCTTCCGGTCGGCCATGGAGCATCTGCCAAACCACACTGCGGCACAGTTTGTCAGAATGCTCTCTATTGTGCAGCGGTAAAAGTTCACAAGGATCTTGGGAGACAGGTGAGCCTTCTTCAGCCTCCTCAAAAAGTACAGGTGCTACTGTGCCTTTTTGACCAGGGCTGAGGTGTTGAGGGTCCAGGAGAGGTCCTTGAAGATATGGACGCCCAGGAGAAGCTGAGCACACGCTCCACCTCAGTGCAATTGATGTTTTTCTTGAAACTGTATTGCTATTTATTGGGATTTAAAACAGTTCTTTCTGGCAATATAATATTATTTAGTTTAAGTGAAGCAGGCTGGATAGCTGTAGCGTTAGTAAATATCCTGCACAGCTATTGGGTTGGAACTAGCTGTTCGGATGAAGAAAAGGTAAATGTACGTTTCAGGCAAAATAAACCTAACTATGTCTTTCATGTTTAAATAGATGGGTTATCATAACATGGCTATAGAAATGCCAGCATGTTGTCTTTTGCTTGAAACAACTAACACTACAGTAGACTAAAGTTTAATCAGGCACTTGTGGCTGTGCCAGCCGTTCCGTCCGTGAAAACCATACAGGCAATTTCAAACAAATCACTGGCTTGTTTGGGTCTTTGAATTGCACAAGTGAGAAGGATGTTTTCCATCAAGCTGTTGAAGGCTGACTTCTGCCTTGCTTTAACTGAACTGAAGGTGTTTGCAGTTAACTGTCCATCTCAAATAATAACTAAGAGATGCAAATTTTGCGTGGTTGATATTAGCTACTTTCAGTAGTACAGAGTAGCCAGGTCCATGCATTTTACGGGCAGTAGCGCACAGGACACCCGTGTCCATTCCTGTTTCACCACCTTCGTGTCATTGCTTCAAATGAGTGGTAAAAGAAGCGTTTGGGTGGAATGCATCATTATATGAAAACGTTTTTTTAAGCCGTCTAATGTGGCACTGAAATGAATGCATTTTAATGAGAACTGCTTTTCTTTAGTGGGTGGGATATTTTCCAGAGATGCAACCTTAGAACATGTCTTGCTCCATTTCAAACCTTTTACTCTCTTTTGTTCTGACTCACTTGTATTGCTATTTTCCTGGTCTATAGTGTGTTTGAGTGAAGCAACTTTAACAGACATGTCAGATGTTTGTATGGTGCTGGAGGTTCTTGGTCATCAGCTGCTGAAATGGATCATCAAGTCCAACTACATGGGCCTGCCTCTAGTCTGTGTGAAAAGTATCCTCCGACAGGTACAGTACGACTCGGGTTCCTGTGTTGAAGGCACATACAGCATGTTTAAGGCATGTTTGTAAGATGTCTATAGCACACAAACCAGTCTTCACACAAGCATAGTGTTTAAAAAATCACAATTATTTGCTATTACCATATCTATCATTATCACAGGGATTTTCCTGCATATAACTCAAAGGCGGCCGCCTTCCCAAAATCTTGCACTGTCTCTGTGTGTTGGCATGGTAAAACATAATTTTGCACTCATACGCTAAATAGCCTACCAGCGATATACAGGGTTCCCACTGGTCATGGAATTTTTGGAATATCATGGGATTTTAAAAAGTGTATTCCAGACTTGGAAAGACAGGGGATTTTATAATTTTTGAGTCCAAGTCATGGAATATCAGGGAATTTTGTAGCATGTTTAAATTTTAGTTGCCATTTATCAAAATGTATTTTCCATGCAGTATTCTTCTTTATCAGGTTATTTCACACATTTCCTGTATTGCGTATTGTTATGGTTAGGCTACTTAATTTTTCAGCGTCCCTTTATCCCCTTTTCGCTCGTCAACTGGCAATCACTTCAGTCAAGCTATGCGGTCTCCTGTACCTGCTAACGAAGGAAAACATGCCAGGAAAATGTAAATTTCAAGAGCTTTGGCTACATAAAAATGATTTGAAAGACTGGGTGTTAAAAGTAGATGACAGCAAAGTTAAATGTAAAGTTTGTAAAACTACTATCGATCTATCAAATATGGGAGAGGGAGCACTTCGCAGCCACGCAAAAAGTAAGAAGCATGCTCCCCGCATGAAGCCGATAGGAGCATCATCTTAATGATGATCATAATTGTGCATTACACCGATCAGCCATAACATTATGACCACCTGCGTAATATTGTGTAGGTCCCTCTTTTGCCACCAAAACAGCCCTGACCCGTCGAGGCATGGACTCCTTTAGACCTCTGAAGGTGTGCTGTGGTATCTGGCACCAAGACGTCAACAGATACTTTAAGTCCTGTAAGTTGCGAGGTGGGGCCTCCATGGATCCGGACCTCTTTGTCCAGCACATCCCACAGATGCTCGATTGGATTGAGATCTGGCGAATTTGGAGGCCAAGTCAACACCTTGAACTCGTTGTGGTGTTCCTCAAACCATTCCTGAACCATTTTTGCTTTGTGGCTGGGCGCATTGTCCTGCTGAAAGAGGCCAATGCCATCAGGGAATACCGTTGCCATGTAAGGGTGCACATGGCAACAGTGCTTAGGTAGGTGGTTCGTGTCAAAGTAATATCCACATGAATGGCAGGACCCAAGGTTTCCCAGCAGAACATTGCCCAAAGCATCACACTGCCTCGGCCGGCTTGCCTCCTTTCTAAAGTGCATCCTGGTGCCATGTGTTCTCCAGGTATGCGACGCACACGCACCCGGCCATCCACGTTATGTAAAAGAAAATGTGATTCATCAGACCAAGCCACGTTCTTCCATTGCATTCGTGGTCCAGTTCTGATGCTCACGTGCCCATTGAAGGCACATACGCAACATCCATTGTGTGTTCTGACACCTTTCTATCGGAACCAGCATTAACTTTTTCAGGAATTTGAGCTAAAGTAGCTCATCTGTTGGATCGGGCCACAAGGGCCAGCCTTCACTCCCCACGACGCAGTTGTCTAGCCATCACAAGTTGGCCCTGTCCAAGTCACTCAGATCCTTACGCATCCCATTTTTCCTGCTTCTAACACATCAACTTTGTGGACAGAATGTTCACTTGTTGCCTAACATCCCACCCACTGACAGGTGCCATGATAACAAGATTATCAGTGTTATTCACTTCACCTGTCAGTGGTCATAATGTTATGGCTGATCGGTATATGTTTAAGGAGTGAACTTAGTTTTGTACTGAAAATGTCTGAACTAGTAAATAAAGCTTGCAAATTGCTGGGTTTAAAATACTGTGGGCTGGTTTTTGTCTGCTCAGTGCTCTGCACAAATGCTGCTTGTTTTTCTGTTCATTATAGGTAATGGAAATTCAGCTTTTTAGTCAGGGAAAAGTCAGGGAATTTGACAGTTGACTTAGAGTGGGAACCCTGGATAATATTGACTGATTAATTATAAAGCTTTGAGTGATTTCATATTTTTTTATGTGATTATTAGATCTTGTAATAAACAGTTTTGATGCTCAATGGCAAAATGTTTTTGGGTGGCTCAGACATAATGAAGAGGGAATGATATGCTCTGTATGCTATAAGCATTGTGGAGCCAATCTGTTTGGGGGCTTAGGAGAATAGCCAAGCAGAAACTACATGCTAGATGCACATAAATCCAATAAGATGTTTACTAGTCCTGGACAGGCAGAGGAAACACAAGGGTATGTAAAAACCTACATATGTTTAAAAAAAAATAATAATATATACACACACACACACACACACACACACACACACACACACACACACACACACACAGTATCTCAGAAGTGAGTACACCCCTCACATTTTTGTAAATATTTGATTATATCTTTTCATGTGACAACACTGAAGAAATGACACTTTGCTACAATGTAAAGTAGTGAGTGTACAGCCTGTATAACAGTGTAAATTTGCTGTCCCCTCAAAATAACTCAACACACAGCCATTAATGTCTAAACCGCTGGCAACAAAAGTGAGTACACCCCTAAGTGAAAATGTCCAAATTGGGCCCAACGTGTCAATATTTTGTGTGGCCACCATTTTGTGCAGGCAGACACAGGCAGGCAGACACAGGCAGGCAGACACGCACAGACGCACACGCACGCACAGATGCACACGCATGCACAGACACAGCCAGCCAGCCAGCCAGCCAGCCAGGTCTGAAAAAAATTGAGACCACTCCGAATTTTTCTTAAATCAGCATCTCTACATGTATGGCAGCCATTCCATTCCAGTGTCTGTTAAATTCCAACAAATTTCAAAGACGGCGGTTCATAAGAACAAGGTTCATGCAACAGACATTGGGGACAACAAAGCTACAGACTGGCAGAGGACGAAAACGACCACTGACCGGAATCACCGTCAACTCATTCGAATGTCACTCAACAACCGTAGGATGACTTCAAGCAACCTACAAAAAGAATGGCAAACAGCAGCTGGGGTGAAGTGCACGGCGAGGACGGTTCGAAACAGGGTCCTAGGGGCAGGGCTGAAGTCGTGCAAAGCTAGAAAAAAGCCCTTCATCAATGAGAAGCAAAGAAGAGCCAGGCTGAAGTTTGCAAAAGACCATAAGGATTGGACCGTAGAGGAATGGAGTAAGGTCATCGCTGACAAGTCAGATTTTCAGCTTTGCTGATCTGGGCTTTTGCATGATCTGGGCATGCTACAGCAAGGCTGGTATTGGGCAGATTTGTCTTTGTGAAGGACACATGAATCAAGCCAAGTATGGGGTTATCCTGGAAGAACACCTGCTTCCTTCTGCTCTGACAATGTTCCCCAACTCTGAGAATTGTTTTTTCCAGCAGGGCAATGCTCCATGCCACACACAGCCAGGTCAATCAAGGTGTGGATGGAGGACCACCAGATCAAGACCCTGTCATGGCCAGCCCAATCTCCAGACCTGAACCCCATTGAAAACCTCTGGAATTTGATCAAGAGGAAGATGGATGGTCACAAGCCATCAAACAAAGCCTACTTGAATTTTAGTGCCAAGACTGGCATAAAGTCACCCAACAGCAATGTGACAGACTGGTGGAGGGCATGCCAAGACACATGAAAGGTGTGATTAAAAATCAGGGTTATTCCACCAAATATTGATTTCTGAACTCTTACTAAGTTACAACATTTGTTGTTGAGAAATGAATGAATTTGTTTTCTTTGCATTATTTGAGGTCTGATAACAATGCATATTTTTTTGGTTATTTTTACCAGTTGTTTTCTACAAATAAATACTCTAAATGACAATATTTTTATTTGGAATTTGGGAGTAATGTTGTCAGTAGTTTATAGAATAAAACAAATGTTCATTTTACTCAAACTTACCTATGAATAGTAAAACCAGAGAAACTGATAATTTTGCAGTGGTCTCAAATTTCTTTCTAGAGCTGTGTATGTGTGTGTATATATAATATTTCAAATATGTAACATGTTAATATATAAAGAAGCGATTTATTGCTTGTTTTCTGGTTGCTATTGTATTAGGGAGGACATTGTAGTGTGCATTAGCTGCTCAAGTGGACATGGACAGCAAGGCAGATTCAACACTGTAATAGTTTTCTTCTTCAAATGGCCAGGTATTATATAAAGTATATCACAGGGGCGTCCGGTGGACCATGGGGTAGCGGGGGTTGGGGTTCCACCTTTGACTAATTTTGAGCCAGGAAAACTATCTCAACTATCTATATCCATCATTATACAGTTGTCTTCTTCATTGTAGTAGAGACTGGCCAGGGGCCAATTTCACAGAATTATCTCGGCCACCCTGATGTATGCTCCATGTCTTTCTTTTCACAGGTTCTGCAGGGTGTGGACTACCTGCACACCAAATGTAAGATCATCCACACAGACATCAAGCCAGAGAACATCCTGCTGGATGTAGAGGAGGTGTATGTCCGAAGGCTGGCTGCAGAGGCCACCATGTGGCAGCAGTCAGGAGCCCCTCCCCCTTCCGGCTCCTCTGGTGAGCTAGTGGTGTTACGTTGATGGGTTGAAGTTAATTGTAGTTAATTATTATACGGGTAATAGGGACATCTTGTAAATTGTTTTTGTCGTTTGTGTGCTGTAATTCTTATATTTGATTTTGACAAGTATATAGTGTTCTGAGAAAGTATTTGCTCCTTTTCAGATATTCTACATATATTTGACACTAAATTAATAGTGTCAAAATATATACACACACACACACACACACACACACACACACACACACACACACACACACACACACAGCTCTGGAAAAAATTAAGAGACCACTGCACCTTTTTTTTTTTCAAAAAAAGTTCCAGAAAAGGAAAGTTTTGAGTGAGGAACAGAAGCGTTCAATTTGCAGTGGTCTCTTAATTTTAACCCTTGTGTTCCTCACTCAAAACCTTCCTTTTCAACTTTTTTTGTAAAGGAAAGAAAAGTGCAGTGGTCTCTTAATTTGTTCCAGAGCTGTATATATATATATATATATAATATACTTGACACTAATATTTTTACTACATAATAGATAAAGGGACCCTGCATGAACAATACAATAACTGAACAACTTTAAGTCCCCTTCACACTCTAACTGGTTCGGCCTCCTTTTATATCCGCTGGCAGCCACTGAATGCTTCCGGTTGATCACCTTCTCATATCGCTGTTAAATAATTTTTGCCTCACTCTTCCAAGCAGAACTGCTTTAACTTAGGGACATTTCTGATTTTTTTAGTTTGAACTTCAGGCCCTGCTATGATTGCATTTAGTTAAATATCTGAACTTTGTATAGTTTGGTTTTTAGACATTTTGATAGAATGTGTTGTGGCTCATTGTGTTTTTTCAGAGGGATGCAATTATTTTTATTTATTTGATAGAGACAATGGGAAAATAGTTTTTTATTATAAAGCACTGGGTTGCAATTAAACCCCATCTGGGGTGGTGCATGTATTCTGTAAGCAGCAGCCTAGACTGCTAGACCACCTATTGTCTTGCCACATGTCTCAGCTGCGCTTTAGCTGACAGAAAGATGGTCTTACATTCTTCTTTAATATTATCCCATACAGAACAGAATTGTTTCATCATCCAATCATGGCAAATGTTTTAGGTATCGAGGCAGCAAAGCATCCACACAACATCCACAAATCTACGCACAACTACCACCATTCTTGACCTCTGATATCAGGTTATTGGTGGAATGTTTTTTTTTCAGCTTTGAAATGGATACTGTGAGTTCTCTCTCACACACACACACACACACACACACACACACACACACACACACACAGCTGTCTTGTCAATATAATACAACTAAAGTCTGATTAGATAAACAAAAGTACCTAGCTGGCAGTTTGACTTGGATACTGGCTCAACTGCAGATGAGAACAAATTAATAAAAACAGGAGAACCATTTGGTACTATAGTTAGCTGGTCTAGTGACCCAATTCTATATATTTAATTTTGCAAATTGACCACAATAAAGCCCAAAGGTATTTTACTTAAAATTATTGTTTTTAATCTTTGTTTACATTGACAGAGCAATTGAAAGCGCTCTCATTTTAATCTATTACATTTTTAACCTATTTAATTTATTTAATTCACCTTTTGCTGACCCCTGTAATATGGTATGACGTGAATAATCTTTTAATGGGACAGGAGCTTTTCTAGTCAGGTCACATGCTTAAAAAAATTCTAGCCTTAGGGAGGTGGAAAACCCAGTCCCTCCAGGATTCTGCACACACAATTCAATGCTAGATCAAGCAATCAGCAAATAATATGCAAAACCATACATTTTTTGACAGATCTGTGTACTTTCACTGCATACATAAATAAACTTAAAGGGATAGTTTGTCTAAAAATCATATTTATCCAAAATTCTAAGATTAGTCTGGGGTGGACAATCATTTTTTCCAACCATCCATTATTCAGGTCTGTCCCCGGCTGTAATTAGCATTCTTAGCATCGTCCAAATTCATTTAAAGCAAAAAGTTATATTTACCAACAGAAATCATACCTACCAACCTTATGAAACTATTTATTTCCCAGATTTTTGCATGAATATAGGGAAACATTGTTTTCCACTATGTGCAACTTCATTTTAGAACACGAGAAAGCCACTTAAAAATCAAAGCATGTAACAGCCACTGTAGCAGAGACATTACTGTGACCAAAGTGATAATGGGGACCATCTGTGGTAGTGTGATGGGCAATTGCCATATGACTTTTTTTTTCTTGTTTTTTTTCCCTACTTGAGAATCATCATTGATTTACTGTTGGCCACAATGAATCAAAAAATCTCAATGGAGAATTCATGCTCCTCTGGGGCAGTGCTCTAGAGACGTACAGACCAGAAAATAAATCTTGTAGGGCATTTTACAGCCTGCTGCGTCAAATACACTGAACAAAAATAGAAACATGCAACAATTTCAAGTAATTATAATAAGTAATAAAAAAAATAAATGGCACTAATCTATGGATTTTATGACTGATTTCAAATCAGATATGCATCTGTTGGTCTGATGATAACGTTCCTGTTTTGGAATTACAGCTTTTATTTTATATTGCCCCTCATTTTAGGAGACTAAAAATAATTATACAAATTAACTGTCTGAAATTCACTACCATTCAAAAGATGGGGGTCACTTACAAATTTCCTGTGTCCTTTCCAGAGGCCTGACAACCGCCCCATGCCCTGACACACCACGATGTGTTTAGCAATCAATACATCAAGGTAATCAATACATAGATATGTTACTTCACCTGGTATGCTTGTATGGAATGTAAATTCCATAGAGAGAATCAGACTGGGATCAACTATATAGATGTAGATTAATAAACATTTGATTTGTAGTTAATTTGATTAATTTTTAATTAAATTTTAATTATGGCATTGCTCAATCCAATGAACACATTGATTAGAGAGTGGAAGTCAGATTTTATTGATCAATCGTAGTAATAGTTTTTGTGATTGCAGGTGAGAAAAGTCGACTGCCTTCTAAATCCCACCCTTCATATTGAGTAAGCGCAAAAGTTGTTAACCAAAAAAACCAAACATACCAGAAAAGCAAAGATTGAAGTATTGTAACCAAAGCTACTAACTGCTGGCAAGTAGATTTATTGACACTTCAGTCCTTAAGATGTCAGGCACAAGCAACGACCCAAAATGCATAGCCTAGAATCAAGACTAGACATTGAGAGTTTTCTTGTGCATGCCCTAATTATGCAAACAAACACACCTGACTAATAAGAGAAAGCTGTGAACCCAACTGTACATGAAAATACCCTAAAATTAAAGCTGACGGTCTGCACTTTAACCCCATCATCATTGTATAATTTTAATTCCAATGTGCTGGAGTACAGTGCCAAAAGAACAAAACTTTTGTCACTGTAGAAATACTTTTGCACTGTATGTAGGAGGATGAAGAGCACTGTATGTAGGAGGATGAATGCTTCGAATTTCTGTGGGTGAAGAAGTCTAATATAGAGGTCCTAGGTTTGCATGGTTACCCATGGTCTGCAGTTGGAAATAATGCCAGATTCTGTAAAATGATGTTCTAGGCAGCGTATAGTAGAGAAACTACTATTCAAATCTGGCAACTGCTCTGATGGACATTGTTGCAGTCAGCCAGCTGCACACTCCCTCAGAACTTAGGAAATCTGTGGCAATGTGTTAATTGCAAATTTAAAGTGTCCTCTTAATGTCCGTAGCAAAAAGTGCATCTGTCTAATGGTCATGCTGTTTAATTAGATTTTTAATATGCCACACCTGTCAGGTGGATGGATTTTCTGGCAAAGGTGAAATGTGCAGTAACAGGGATATACATTTATGGGACACACACATTACTGTAATTCTAGTTCAGTGTAGTACTTGAACTGAGTAAGCTAGATTATTCATTTGCTGTTGTTACTAGCCTACTGTTCAGCAATCATCAATGTTCACTTTTTTCTCACTGGGCCAGTCAGGCCAGTTGGCCAAAATATTTCTGGCCCAAATTGAATTTCTACTGTCCCTGGACACTTTCGTTTTTATTACACTGCTCAAAAAAAACAAGGGAACATGTAATCGTCACAGTATAGCACCATGTCAATTAAACTTCTGCAATACCAATCTGTTGGTATAAGCATAAGTGATCATGAATCAGTGTTACCTGTTTTGGTGCAAATGAAAGTGCCAACAGGTGCACTGGTGAGGCAACAGCAAGACAACCCCCAAAAGGGGAATGGTTTTGCAGGTGGTGTCCACAGACAGTTGCTCTCTCCTCATCCTTCCTGACTGATTCTTCTCTAGTTTTGCATTTTGCAAGTGTCCTTGTCACTACTGGTAGCATGAGGCAGTACCTGCAGCCCATTCAGTTTGCACAGGCAGTCCAGCTCCTCCAGGATGGCACATATATACGTGCCATTGCAAGAAGGTTTGCTGTGTCTCCTAGTACATTCTCAAGAGCATGGAGGGGATACCAGGAGACGGCCGATGCACGAGGAGAGCTGGACAGGGCCGTGGAAGGGCATCAACCTAGCAGCAGGACCGGCATCTGCTCCTTTGTGCATGGAGGAAAAGGAGAACTGCCAGAGCCCTACAAAATGACCTCCAGCGGGCCACTGGTGTGCATGTTTCTGACCAAATAGTACCTACAGTGCAGCTAGCTATAACGTTTAGCTAAAAATGTATCTCCTTACACAATACTGGTTGGTCGAATTGTCCGTTGTCGTCGTAGGGGTTAGGTAGAGGGGCAATCTGCTGGGGAATCAATTCCGATATCTTCTGGGAGAGAGGATCAATTTCTTTGGACAGTGGCCCCACTCCGTTCTGAAATAGCCATCTTCTCTCTCATCTTTTTTAGCCTTCGATTTCAAATTTTTATAGAAATACTTAATTTGGTTAGTGTCCCATTTCGCTTTAATCTCCATCGATCCGTTGAATCGCTCGCATAAAATTGCCCAGTTCGTCTCTTTCTTTTTGACGGTCATGTTGTCCGTCTTTTATCCTCCAGTACAATACTAAATTCCTCCATCAGTTCAGATAACAGATTTTTTTCATCAGAGGAGAAACTTGAACTTCTTTGACGAGCCATGGTAAGTTCAGCAAATAATAGCTCATGTTATTTAATTTTATTTTTTTTATACTTTATTTATTGGTTTTCAAGTACAAGGAAAAATGCAACCAGAAACAGTGAACCTCTCAACATGTGTAGTGTAGTGTAAAAGTGAAAACATAAGAAACATAAGGAGACAGAGACCTCTTGGAGTACGTAAATATAAGGAACTATAGACCGACCTTGACAGTTATAATCATCTCGGGCCACTAGTACTCATGCAAAGGAGAATTTCTGCACAAAATGTACAAAAGGACTCCATGTTAATGTGAAATTCTTGCGGGGTTTATGCAACCTATATCAAAGCTTCTCCAGAGGTAAAAGGGAGAGCACCTCCTTCAGCCACTGTATAAATGAGGGGGGTTTATCAGCTTTCCAGTTGAGAAGAATAAGCCTGCGGGCCACCAGCGAAGCAAAGGCTAAAGCATTCTCTTGTAAAACTGTCACACTACAATCTGGGGGTGGTATGCCAAAAACCGCTGTATGAAAACATATGTGAAAAAACTTCAAATATCGGACCCCAAAAGACATCCAAATGTCGACAGCTCCAGAACTTGTGCCCCACTGAAGGACAGCTAGAATCGACATTGGAGAAGATCTTTGCAAGCCTCTCTTTCGATTAATGAAGACGGTGGAGAACTTTGAACTGTATCAGGTCATGACGTATACACAATGAGGAGTCATGCACCCGGGCTAAGCTATTGTGCCAAACATCATTAGGAAGTACAACCCTTACGTCTTTCTCCCATGCCTCCTTTGTTTTGTTCCATGTGGTCTGTTTTAAGTCCTGAATAATATTATAGTTCATAGAGATACGTCCCTTTTATAAAGGGGACTAACTCTAGAATAGCATCCAATTCACCCCTAGGTGACTGATGAGGAAATGTGGGAAGCATTTGTTTGGCAATATTGCGGATCTGGAGATACATAAAAAAAATGTGATCTAGGTAGACCATGGTTCCTGGTAAGCATTTCAAAAGTAGAGAATACATTGTTTGTAAATTAATCATAGAGAAACCTCAATCCATTCCTATGCCACAGCCAGAAAGATGCATCCACAGCAGAAGGTAGAAAAATGTGATTATTAGTTACAGGGAGAAAGCCACTAGCTTGTTTCAATACGAAATGCTTCCTAAACTGTGTCCATATTCTTATTGAGGCCTTGACCACAAGGTTTAACACATGTCCATGTTTGATAAGTGACAGAGGGGAAGCTATCACAGAGATTGGGTTGGACATTAGTTCCATATGCACCCAGTCCGGTCCTTGCTCCTTGTCATAGGCATATAACCAGAACAGCAACTTAACAATATTTGCTGCCCAATAATAGTGCATAAGGTTAGGCAGGCCTAGACCGCCCTCCTTAGAACTTCTAGGTATATCATTCTCATCCTGGGGACAGATTTATCCCAAATAAATTGATATTTGTCTGTTCAAGTGCTTAAACGTCAACTGTGGTATGAACACCGGGATCATTTGAAAAAGATATAAAAATGTAGGCAAAATAGTCATCTTCACCATATTTATGCGGCCTGCTATCAATAGTGGAAGTGGCGACCATTTCATGAAATCCTGTTTTGTCTTTTCCATCATTACGTCAATGTTATATTTCACCAAGTCTCTAGGTGAGTGAGTGACTTGGATTCCCAAGTAAGTAAATTTGTTGTTCTCCAGTTTAAAAGGGATGTGGGAGTAGTCCGAGCCTGCAGCTGCCTGGTTTACAGGGAATAACATGCTCTTGGAATAATTTAATTTATAGCCACAGAACTTACCAAATTTATCCTACACGCCCAACAGATTGGGGATGGATTCAGTTGGGCTGGAAACATACAATAATAAGTCATCCGCATACATTGATGTCTTATGGGTTATGTCACATCTATCTTATGTCACATCATGCCGCTGATATTCTCCTGAGCGCTAATTGCAATGGCGAGAGGTTCAATGGCTAAATCAAACAAGGGGAAAGGCGGCAACCTCTATGTAGCGGGAAGTAGACTGAGACTATGTTGTTTGTGCGCACCGCTGCAGTTGGTGAAGAATACAATATTTTAACCCAAGACAGGAAGGGCACCCCAAAACCAAACCTTTCAAGCACTGTGACTAAATAAGGCCATTCAACCTGATCAAACGCTTTCTCTGCATCTAAAGATATAATTACTTCTGGCGTGTCTTTGGAGTGTGATGAGTAAAGCACATTGAGTAGGCGGTGCATATTGTAAAATGATTGCCTTCCTGGTATAAAGCCAGTTTGATCAGTATGCACAACTGTTGGAACTACTGATTGAAGATGAGTAGCCAGGATTTTGGTAAGGATTTATAGTCACAATTTAATAAGCTTATTGGTCTGTCGGAACTACAGTGTTGGGGATCCTTGCCCTTTTTATACAGAAACGAAATTGTCGCCTGGGTCATAGTTTGAGGCAATTTCTGATGGGCAAGGATATCCTGGTATACTAAACTGAGTATCGGTGCCAGTTTAGAAGAAAATTCTTTATAGAATTCTATTGGGAATTCGTCTGGTCCCGGTGCCTTATTACTCTGCATTGATCCAATTGCTTGTCACTTCAGCTGTAGAAATTGCCCTGTCCAACTTAGATTGGTCCACTGGAGAGATTTTCGGAATAGTTACCCCATCTAGAATTTATGCATGTATGAGGAATCCATTTGGGAGTCTAAACTATATAAACCAGTATAAAATTGTTTACACTGCAAATTAATAGCCTGCGGATTGAAGGTCGTCACACCAGGTGTTGTACAAATCTCAGGGATGGCGCAGCTAGCGGCAGACTTTCTTATTTGGTGTGATAAAAGCTTGCCACACTTATCCCCATGCTCATAGAATGTTAGTCTAGATTTAAATAATAATCGTTCTGTGTGTCCAATGGAAAGATTGTCAAATTGTGTCTGTACAAAAAGCCTTTCCTTGTACAGGTCAGGTGTTAGGGATCTGGCATGTTCTGTCTATTTCTGCCAGCTGTTGAGAGAGTTCTGTTAAATGTTTTGTATATTCTCTTCTCTCATGCGATGTATAGGAGATTATTTGCCCCCTGATGTAGGCCTTAAGAGCCTCCCAGACAGTGGTCAGTGGCATATCCAGGGCACATCTAAGTTCTAAGAAGACATCAATCTGTTCAGCTAGAAACTTTTTGAACTTCTAGCCAACAATAGAGGATCAAACCGCCAGGTGTGGCAGGGTCGGATGCAATCTGGGAAGCTAATATCTAACTGGACTGGGCTATGGTCTGAGATGACTATACCCTGGTATTTACAGTCCTTAACCATAGGGAGAACTCTACCATCAAGCAGAAAGTAGTCTATGCTAGAGTATGAATGTTGGACAGCGGAGAAGAATGAGTATTGTTTAGTGGTTGGGTTCCTTTGTCTCCAGGGATCGAAAACGCTATAGGAATTTAAAAAAGAATGAATAACAGCACCTGCCTTTGATATCACACTACCAGACTTTGGTTTAGATTGATCCAGATGCGGGTGTAACACAATTAAAATCCCCACCTAGTATTAGCTGGTGATTGTTGAGATCTGGAAGGGCCGCTATAAAGCGGGATCAGCCCAGTTTGGCCATATATATTTGCCAGAGCCACACGCGTGCCCAGCAGGCGGCCCGTCACTATCACATACCTTCCATTCGTATCCGAGCAAGTTGACATTGGGATAAATGGAACACCCTTTCTAATGAGAAAGGCTGTCCCCCTGGACTGGTCTTCATATTTAGAGCAGAATATTTGATCAATCCAAGTTTTTTCAAGCTTTGCCCGGTCATTGGTCCGAAGGTGGGTTTCCTGAAGAAAAATTATATCAGACCCCAAGGATTTTAGATGTGCAAAGATCCGGCTGCATTTGACTGGGTTATGCATTCACTTAATATTCTGGTTCATAAGCCTGATGTGGCCCGAATTACTCTTATTAGCAATATTCACCATTTGTCAGAAGGTACAACCAAGTGGGTCTCTGTAACACAAAAATAACAACAAGAAACATTCCCCCCCACCTTAACTGGGGGGCGGAATAAACGAGCCTTGAGAACCCCTGCTGATCTACCAATATAACGGAGATCGCTCTTATCCCCTCTAGTTCCACACAGCTATCAAACATGTAACCTTCCAGAAAGCCACAATCATGGCAAGCAGTAAGTCAAGTGTGTGTGTGTGCGTGTGTGTGTGCGTGTGTGTGTGCGTGTGTGTGTGCGTGTGTGCGCGTGTGTGTGCGCGTGTGCGTGTGCGCGCGTGCGTGCATATACAGTGAGGGGAAAAAAGTATTTGATCCCCTGCTGATTTTGTACATTTGCCCACTGACAACGAAATGATCAGTCTATAATTTTAATGGTAGGTTTATTTGAACAGTGAGAGACAGAATAACAACAAAAAAATCCAGAAAAACGCATGTCAAAAATGTTATAAATTGATTTGCATTTTAATGAGTGAAATAAGTATTCGACCCCTCTGCAAAACATGACTAAGTACTTGGTGGCAAAACCCTTGTTGGCGATCACAGAGGTCAGACGTTTCTTGTAGTTGGCCACCAGGTTTGCACACATCTCTGGAGGGATTTTGGCTCACTCCTCTTTGCAGATCTTCTCCAAGTCATTAAGGTTTCAAGGCTGACGTTAGGCAACTCGAACCTTCAGCTCCCTCCACAGATTTTCTATGGGATTAAGGTCTGGAGACTGGCTAGGCCACTCCAGGACCTTAATGTGCTTCTTCTTGAGCCACTCCTTTGTTGCCTTGGCCGTGTGTTTTGGGTGATTGTCATGATGGAATACCCATCCACGACCCATTTTCAATGCCCTGGCTGAGGGAAGGAGGTTCTCACCCAAGATTTGACGGTACATGGCCCCGTCCATCGTCCCTTTGATGCGGTGAAGTTGTCCATTCCCCTTAGCAGAAAAACACCCCCAAAGTATAATGTTTACACCTCCATGTTTGACGGTGGGGATGGTGTTCTTGGGGTCATAGGCAGCATTCCTCCTCCAAACACGAGTTGACTTGATGCCAAAGAGCTCGATTTTGGTCTCATCTGACCACAACACTTTCACCCAGTTCTCCTCTGAATCATTCAGATGTTCATTGGCAAACTTCAGATGGGCCTGTACATGTGCTTTCTTGAGCAGGGGGACCTTGCGGGCGCTGCAGGATTTCAGTCCTTCACGGCGTAGTGTGTTACCAATTGTTTTCTTGGGGACTATGGTCCCAACTGCCTTGAGATCATTGACAAGATCCTCCTGTGTAGTTCTGGGCTGATTCCTCACTGTTCTCATGATCATTGCAACTCCACGAGGTGAGATCTTGCATGGAGCCCCAGACCGAGGGAGATTGACAGTTCTTTTGTGTTTCTTCCATTTGCGAATAATCGCACCAACTGTTGTCACCTTCTCACCAATCTGCTTGGCGATGGTCTTGTAGCCCATTCCAGCCTTGTGTAGGTCTACAATCTTGTCCCTGACATCCTTGGACAGCTCTTTCGTCTTGGCCATGGTGGAGAGTTCGGAATCTGATTGATTGATTGCTTCTGTGGACAGGTGTCTTTTACAAAGGTAACAAGCTGAGATTAGGAGCACTCCCTTTAAGAGTGTGCTCCTAATCTCAGCTTGTTACCTGTATAAAATACACCTGGGAGCCAGAAATCTTTAATTGAGAGGGGATGAAATACTTATTTCACTCATTAAAATGCAAATCAATTCATAACATTTTTGACATGCGTTTTTCTGGATTTTTTTTGTGGTTATTCTGTCTCTCACTGTTCAGATAAACCCACCTACCTACACACAGACACACACACGTTATATCAAGTAGTAAAAAAGATATCTTGAAACCCCTAAATAGTAAATGCCCCTTTATAAACAATATTGAGTGTAGTGAGTTACCCAGCTGCCCATATGATGTAAAGAACAAACATAATACAGGTGCTGGTCATATAATTAGAATATCATCAAAAAGTTGATTTATTTCAGTAATTCCATTCAAAAAGTGAAACCTGTATAATTTATACATTCATTCCACACAGACTGATATTTCAAGTGTTTATTCCTTTTAATTTTGATGATTATAACTGACAACTAATGAAAATCCCAAATTCAGTATCTCCGAAAATTAGAATATTACTTAAGACCAATACAAAAAAAGGATTTTTAGAAATGTTGGCCAACTAAAAAGTATGAACATGAAAAGTATGAGCATGTACAGCATTCAATACTTAGTTGGGGCTCCTTTTGCCTGAATTACTGCAGCAATGCGGCGTGGCATGGAGTCGATCAGTCTGTGGCACTGCTCAGGTGTTATGAGAGCCCAGGTTGCTCTGATAGTGACCTTCTAGCTCTGATAGT